>JAJOZX010005083.1:100000-110000 GCA_023014485.1 Bathynomus jamesi | reverse complement strand
ACAATTAATCGATCATGTACCTAATTTATCCTGCTCTGTACGATCGGGAAATTTACCCGTATGACCGCACATACCCTAAATTTCAGTCATTTAATTTTAAATAAAACTTCTACGCAATAAAACAATGTATTTGTCTATATGCAAACAAGTTTTCAGACTAAAATATCAAATAATTCAAAATTCTATCAACATTCAACGACAGAGTATGAATTTTCTACTTAACCTCCAAAAATTATTAAACGTTTTTAATTTTTTTTTTTATATATATAAAAATAATTTTTAATGTAAAATTTAATTGAAATTATTAAAAGAAAAGATTGTTCGAAATGCTTCCCTTCCATTTCAATAACTTTTTTATTCTTAGTCGAAACTCATCTATGGCTCGATTTACTTTTTTTTTTTTTTTTTTTAGAATATTATAAAATTGTCTTTAGCTCATTAAAATGCATAATTGATTCATATTTTTAATTTGTATTTTTCTTTTTCTTTTGTTCAATTTTAAAACCGTGAGATGTACTTTCAATTAATTGTAAGTCCTCTAAGTTCGTTTTTTTTTAATTACCTTATACGTGTAACTGATTAATTATGTAAAATCTATAATCCTAATTGAATTTTATTACTTTTGACACATATTCGAATTCATTTACGTTCCGTCCCTTCAGTCACTTTTGCATTAAAAACTCGTATGCAAACATCATCGTTATAATCTTAATAATTTTTGCTTACGATATATAAATTCTTGCTCATGCATTTATTCAGTTAATTTAACAATCCTCTCACTTATAAAATATACACTTTATACCTAATACACAAAAATACACACTACACCACAGGTCTATACATCATCCATTACATAATTCTAATTTTTACCAACGCTAGTCAATAAAAATTAGTTTATAGATTGTACGATTTATATTTTTCCTTTTTACCTATTCATTGTGAATGTAATTTTCCCCACAGAAAAAAAATAAATAAATAAAATTTTGCTAAAAAATTTTACAATATCATTGTTTGTCTAACTTAATTGGTTGTCTAAATTAATGTATTAATCCTATTAAATGTTTGTTTAAACTAAAGTATTAATCTTCGATTTTTTTATATTCTGTAAGCAAGTGTCATTTAAAAAAAAAAAAAAAAAAAAAATTTGGATACTCTGCATTGTACTCGACCACGCGAAATCGTTCTGTATAAAATTTGTATTGTAACTAATGGTACCCTGTTAGGATGTTATTTTCTCATTTGTATTGTATTAATGGTACCCTATTAAATTATTGTATAAATATCATTTTTAAAAGGGGAGAGTAATGTAAAAAGTGAACAATGAACAATTCCTACACCATCATTATATGAATTCATTGTCCATTTTTACATAAGAACCAAAATCGTTTAACGCGAGTTTGGATAATAATTTTACTTGTAGCTTCCTATTTTTGTTCATGTCAGAACCCTACGATCTACCCTTTCTATGGTTTAGTCGTATCCATTATCCATTTTCCATTTGTTATAAAAGTTATTATAATTAATTATGAATTGTCTTGCATCTTACCCTCGACCCTAGATTATGCATACACAATGCATGTAACAGGATTGGAACCCGTAGTTGTACTTCTTAGTCATTACTACCCACTTTTTGTCTCTAATTCATCTTTCTAATAATGACTTATACACTATGACGTCACAAAATAACTTTATTCTCTTTACGTTTCCCACTCTGTGTCTCTAATTCGTTCTTGTAAATCTTCCAAACAATGATTTGTACTATACGTAAAAATTCAATAACTATGACGTCACATTTTCCCGTCATTTATTTCCCTAAGGACTAAACACTCTATAGAAGTCATTATTTATATGTTATGTAGTATAAATATAATTATTATTCAACCACACTCATTCTTACATTCATATCTTATCTTGACCATTATCCAATATAAATTTTATTAAATATTCATTTTTACTCGTGTCGGCGCGAAACTTTAGGTTCGTTCGAGAACGCGAAAAAACGTTCTCGTATTATTTTTTTCATTTTTATTTTTAATTATATGACCTCCAGAGGTGAACTCAAAACAATGCTTAGTAAGATCACATTCCGCTCATCGCAGCAGAATTCGAACGCTCAAAGTTAAAAAGTCTCCTTTCGCTCTGATTCGAATTTATAACATTATCATGTGTTATGTTATATTATGTGTTATGTGCCCATGTACTTTGTATTATATTTCTAACATCTTAATTGTCTATTAATATGAAACACTCTAAAAACGAAAAGTTATATTAACTGTTAAATTGTAATTAACTGTAAATTAACAATAACTTGTAATGTACTTTAATGAAACTATAATGAACAATAACTTGTAATGTACTTCAGTGAAACTAATTAAATGTAATGATTTAATTTATAATGTAAGAATGTACTTTAATAGAAGTGTAATTAAACAATGAGTGAATATGAATTAATTGGTAATTGTAATCGTAATTGTAATGAACCAAAATTAATACGTACTCAGTCATGTACTCAAAATTGTGCTTATGTGCTAATACGAAATTATATCGCTTTCAGGAATGTAGAATCAGCGATAGTTGTTCTTTTTTATTTTTATTTTTTTTTATTCTTTTTAGTTGAAATCTTTCAAAAAAAACATCTGATCATGTATTTAAAAAGGGGGGAAACTTAACCTTCGATTGTCTCCCCCAAACATTTAGACTATATTATACTGTACTTATAAAATTACTTCACTTCTGCATTAGACTTCTGATTAGCACTTCATCGTTGTACTTCAGATTAGCACCTCATTAGGAGGGGGCAGAGGCCCCATGCCTCCTTAATATATTTTTAGATTCCGGCCTGAGCCATAGTCGAAAGAGGTCGAACCTCTACCCTTGTAAATTCAGAGTACCAACTGTAATTTTTAAGAAGTAAACCAAAGTAAGAGAAAGTTTTTATTTTCCCCCTCGAGTTGGGCTATCTTCTATTATTGGAAGAAAAGAATTAACAGAGTGTCGACCCCATAAAGCGAGAGAAAAGAATTAGAAAGAATTATAAAAAAGTATAAAGAAGAAACATCCGTTGCTTGCCTCCGAACCAGAACCCCCCCCCGTCGAATCCGAACCGACTCAGGGCCATAAAGGGAGGGGTTAACATATATATATATATATATATATATATATATATATATATATATATATATATATAGAAAATTGTTTCTACGAGAAAATAAATTTGTGTTAAAATTTAAAGATATTCTGTTTGTACAAATTAAAATATTAATCCTTTAAAAGATATTATTTTGTTCATATAAATTAAAACAGGACTCCGTTAAAATTCTTAATATTTGTATAAATTGCCTCAAGCCCAGATTCTCTGGCACCCTTTCGATAAGCCTAACGATGCTCTCCACAGCTGCCACATCTATAATCTTAACAGAGATTCCTAAAATTCTAAATGTTCTTTTCGACTAGTATAAAACTACAATTTTATAAATTCCTGTGCTAATATCATTTTATACCAATTCTCTTGTTAATACCATTATTAGAGTAGGAATTCACAAGTAAATAAATCTTTGGTAAACGTGGCACCACAGGGTTTCTCAAGGAGGAAATGAACACGCCTTGAGAGAGTCTGCCTCAGATTTGAGACAGGGAGTTAGAGTCTCGCCTCGGCCTCGGGTAGGTGTGAGTGTTCCGCCCTTGGGCCGGGCCGTTTCGGGTGGTCCCCTTAGCTTTTTGATTTAGTCATTTGCCCGTTAATAACTTCTCTAAAAGAAATGTTGTGTTAAGGGTGTTTATTAGTGATTTCAACTTTGTGGAAATAAAGGGCTAACAAAGGAAAACTCGTCATTTTATATATATATATATATAATATATATATATATATATATATATATATATATATGTGTGTATATATATATATATATATATATATATATATATATATATATATATATATATATATATATATATATGCATATATAAATTTAACTGCAATGACCACGCAGTATATAATGTATAGAAACGACGTAAGTATAGAGGAGTGTTCCGCACACGAGGAAGAGAAATAACGAACAAATGAAAAATGAGGTAACCGCCCGGGAATCGAACCCAGGATCTTCCGATTGCCGGTCAGATATGCTATCCACTACACCACGGGCCTCGACCAGTCAGAAGTCGTAATTCTCCTACATAGGGCAGAAACCAATGCCTTGAGAGGGCACCCTCGCAAATCGTGAATATGTACATTTAACTGCAATGAACACGCAGTATATTAATGTATAGAAACGACGTAATTATAGAGGAGTGTTCGTTATTTCTCTTCCTCGTGTGCAGAACACTCCTCTATACTTACGTCGTTTCTATACATTAATATACTGCGTGGTCATTGCAGTTAAATGTACATATTCACGATTTGCGAGGGTGCCCTCTCAAGGCATTGGTTTCTGCCCTATGTAGGAGAATTACGACTTCTGACTGGTCGAGGCCCGTGGTGTAGTGGATAGCATATCTGACCGGCAATCGGAAGATCCTGGGTTCGATTCCCGGGCGGTTACCTCATTTTTCATTTGTTCGTTATTTCTCTTCCTCGTGTGCAGAACACTCTCTATACTTACGTCGTTTCTATACACACATATATATATATATATACATATATATATATATATATATATATATATATATATATATATATATATATATATATAATTTAGGGTGATTCAAATATGGGGGTAAAAAAAAAAAAATTTATATTTTAATGTGTTCAACCCTTTAAATGGTTCATTTCAGCATAAAAACAACTATCTTAAAATATTTTAGCAAATTTTTAATTTTTAGGGGTTGCTACCAGCAATTAAAAATTGACAGAATGACTCAAATTGTCAAATTTTTCCACACCACCCAGGAGGTACAGTACAAGGCGCATTGCTTTTTTTTAATGTGGAAAGCTCCCCCGTAGGTCCTACCATAACCACATGCATGCATAATTAAACTAGCATGATATTTGAGACATTAGATGTCCTTACTTCATCAATGTTTCTTTTTTCTATCAGGGTAAACAGCCCTGTAGTTTTTCACTACTTGTAGCAAGAATTGTTTTTGATCTTCGTCATATGTTATTATTTTATTATATTCATCCATTAATTTTACTCCTCTTTCCGCTATATCATTCACGACTTTCCACTGTTTGATAACAGGCAAAGTGGGAAAATGGATCTACAATTTCCTTAGTGATCGTCTGCAGGTCGTCAAAATTCAAGGTATATCATCATCAGAATCGGAAGTACGCAGCTCAGTACCACAAGGGACAGTACTGGCCCCACTCCTGTTCATTATCTTGCTAACAGACATAGACAGCGGAGTAAACAGCAATAGTATAGTAACATCCTTTGCAGACGATACAAAGATCAGCAGAAAAATCAGCGATGTACATGACGTGGAGTCCTTGCAGAGGGACACGAACAAAATATACAAATGGTCAGAAGACAACAACATGTCATTCAACGCCGAGAAATTTCAGCTCTTGAGATATGGTAGAAAAGAAGAACTTAAACAGACTGCATATTATGCTCCAGACAGACAGGAAATTCAGAGAAGCATGAAAGCGATTGATCTCGGGATAATAATGACAGATGATGCGAAATTCGAAACACAAAATCAGATAGCGATAAATAAAGCAAAAAGAGTCGCCGGACAGGTTCTAAGAACGTTCAAGAGAAGGGACAGGACAGTAATGATTCCCCTGCTAAAAACACTGATTATACCAAAACTTGAATACTGCTCAGTTTTGACGTCCCCATATAAAAAGGAAGAAACTAATAAACTAGAAGAAACGCAAAGGCATTTCACAGCCAAGATTGATGGCTGCAAAGAACTCAACTACTGGGAAAGACTAGGTAAACTAAATCTGTACTCACTGGAAAGAAGAAGAGAGAGGTACATCATAATCTACGTATGGAAAATGATCGAAAAACTGGTACCAAACCTAAAACTAAACCCAATTACCATTCAAACAACACTGGAAAATAGGAAAGGCAGAATGTGTAGTGTTCCCAAATTAAAAGCACGACAAGGGACCTCCTCAACCCTGAAGGAAAATAGCTTGGTTGTCAGGGGGCCAAGACTTTTCAACCAGCTTCCTAAGGACCTCAGAAACGTAACGGGGGTCAAAGTTGAAGTCTTCAAGAAAAGACTGGATGCCTGGCTCAGGACAGTACCAGATCAGCCGGGCGTGCCTGGCTATGTACGGTGGAGAGCGCAAGAAAGTAACTCGCTCCTCCACCAGGCCAGACCTAGAGGCGGGGCCACCAGCTTGACCTCCGTGTGAAGAGAGACCAACACACGAAACAACATAAGGTAAGATAAGGTAAGGTATACTCTTCATCATTACGCCATTCTTTAGCATCTCTGAGTAAAAATTTTGAACTAAATTCTGTTATTGTAAAGAATCTTTGAGTATTTGATGTGACAAAATCTTCTAATTTCTTCGTTGGAATAAGTGCAGGATCTAGAAAAGCCCGTTTTGCAGGAAGAGTTTCTGTTGTATTTTGCAAGGCCTTTACCATTTTGTTTTTGTTTCAGTAGGCACTTCATCATCATAAAAGGCCAAGGCAACCAGTTCTTCTGATAGGTACCAGAGGTGACCTAATAGTTTTTTAATAGCAACAAATGCAATTGTGTCATTTATTTGTTTGTAGACTACAAGATTCTGTAATAATTCCAGATCAAGACGAGGAGCGCAAGATGGCACAGGAGCTGTAAACCATGCCTTTACATATAACCAGTAGCAGATAGACAGATGTCTTTTAGTCCTTTTTTGTCTTTTACTGAAATTTGAACTGAGATTTGAACAGAAAATTTTTAATGAATATGTAATTTTGGCCATCCACCTAGCCCGATGAAGTCCCGCTGGATGTTTAAATTTGATTCCACCTTTTGGTTCACCTCCCAAAAATAATTGTTAACTGCAATAGTTCTAGTAGTCGTCTCTTGGTTGGAATGTATCTAGTTGATTTGCTGCAAATATATTATGTCATCTTTGATGTCATGAATATTTTCATAGATATCTGGATCTGATAATCTGTTTCGTAGTCCTCCTTATTAATGCTTGACCATTTTTCTCTGAACTTCTTAAAAAGGACTATATCTGGGCCAGAAGATGGTGATAAAGACATTGAAACAACAGCTTCCAGCATAATTTCAAATATGACAATAAATCGTTGTCGAATTTTTGTTCTAGAAGAATAGCTGCACAATTTCTCGGACCAGTATTGGCTGCCGTTGTATCGAAACCACATGCATTTTATTTGTTCGCAGATGCCCCATTCAAGCGATGTCTGATTGTTGGCATTAAAACTAGAGACGCATTTCTGTCACTCAATTTTGCAACATCAAGACTTCCTAATAATTTATCATCAAACAATTTTCTACGTTTGCCTACCTTACTTTTCCATGTTGAAGGTTGCGCAATGTGCAGCACAGAAACCAGATTCATCACTTTTACTCTCCTCTGATTCTGATTCTGATGATGTACTGGTGAGTATGACAGCCTCTTCATTCTTCTTTCTTTTGATCTCTTTTTCTGCTTTCCTCTTTTCATAATGTTGTTGCTTTTCTGCTGCTCTTTGCTCTTTTTTAGCATTAGCCTTATCAATGGTACCCATTTTTCCATGACGTCCTTTCTCACGTTGCATTTTCAAGAATTTCTTATCTTCTATTTTTATAAGCTCCATATAATTCTCATGAGCAATGTCAAATAAGGTTTCCAGTTTATCTTTCCATTTTTCTTCTTTATTATTTAAATTTTGTGATCTTTTCAATTTGTTTGCTTTGTTTTTCTTAAGCAGTTGTCATTCCTTCAGTATTCCTTGAATTTTATCTACTACATGTACTCTTTGTTTTGCTGGTATTCCTGCTTTTTTCCAAACTGCTAGCACATCATCCGCAGTAGAGCAGCATGATTCTCTAATGCCTCGCTTTTTAATATTTCTGTAGTGCATGAAGAGAGCCATCATTTCCTTCTCTGATGGTAATACGGATGTTTTTAGTACTGCAGAGGGCTGCCCAATTAGCCATACTTCAGTTTCTTTTCTTGTAGAACTTCTCCCAACTGAGCAACTAGGTGATGGTGAGTTAGGCCTAGCTTCCATAATCGATTAATTGGTATTAAAATTACGAGTTCCAAACAACAATTAAAAGCAAGCTAGTATATAAACCATTAATTAAAAATTCTGAAATATAAACAATTAAACATAAAATCATAAGTTGTCAAAACAAACAAATTGAAAAAAAGGGAAACTTTGACGCCTGGTAGCACATAGTAAATTTTATTTAAAATTCACCAAATTTGGCATACATTACTTTTTTGTCATAGGGAACAAAAATACAGGTTGAACAATTAGAAAAAAAAATTTGATTTTTTTGAATCACCCTAAATTATATATATATATATTAGGGTGGAGCGAAAAATACTTTTTTTCTAGTATGAAGTTCTAATAGTCATTAAAAGTTGCATTTTGTGGACGAAATATGCCTGCCAAAATATGACTTCATTTGTTTAAAATTTTCAGCTGCCACCTGCAGAGCTGGGCACTTGCGGCATATTGCGGTACTGCGGTACTGCTGCACTACCAAACCGGTACCAAACCGGTACGCGGAAATTTGAATGTGGTAGCGGTACTGCGGTACTTTCAGCGATCCTTTGCGGTACTGCGTTATGGGGGCCCGGGGTGGTAGTGCGGTGGTACCACAAGTACCGCAGTACCGCAAAATATGCCGCAAATGCCCAGCTCTGGCCACCAGGGGGCTAAAGTTAACACAATTTTGTGTAAAAAGGAAAAAAATGCTTCTACATTAGGTTTGTCAGACTATTATAAAATTTTATCTTAGAATTATCTAATAGTTTGATTAAGATTCTTAAATGATAGGAATTCGTTTTGTAAAAATGCCTTTTCATATGCTTAATATCTTCAGCTGCCACAAGAGAGCTGAATTTAACACAATTTAGAGTAACTGAGTCATGTTGAGACTACACTGAATGTTATGGGGGATGGTTTGGGGAGGGTTGTGGGGGAGGGTTTTGGTGTGAAGGAATTTCTTTCTGTGAGTCATTAGAACAGTGTGTTAACACTTGTCTTCTTAGGTAGTAGGCCTAGTCGCTTAGTTGATCGGAGAGTTTTTTAATATGATCGGAATATTATAAAACTTTATTTTAAAGTGATTTATATAGAGATAATATTGATTTTATTATAAAATGCTTGTTATAATGTATTATATAATTTTAGTTATTTATATATATATATATTATATATATATATAATATATTATATATACTTATAAAATATATTATATATATTAATTATATAATGTTTTGATGTTACAGGATATTTTGTGATTGTGAATTTTTCTTAAAAATATTATGGCATCAAATACTAAATATAAACATTTCACTAGAGAACATATGAAGTGTGCCATATTTGAAGTACCTTGTGAGATGAGTGATATGCAACTACCAACTTATAACTGCATTATGAAAGATTACCTGTTCACAAAACATTTAGTGAAGGAGCAGATGAATAACAAGGAGCCTTCATTTTCTGAAATAGCAGAGGCAGTTTCCAAAAAGGTAGAAAATATTTGGAAGAGGCCTCTTTGCCAATAGTTTCACATACACGCGTTTTACAGATGATGCGAGTGTACCATGATAAATACAGGTCCTTATTAAAGCCATACAAGTCATGCAAGGATCAGCCTAAGTACAAAAATCAGCTTGAAGAATTTGAAAACTCTTCAAAATGCACTTTGTTTGACATCTGCACCTGCAAATGTAAGGAGTTTAGGAGATGCTCATGTGAAAAGAGTAAGAAAGTCCCTCCAAAAGAGCAGGATTTTTTAAATGACCAACGAACACGCAGAATAATGGTGATAGGAAGCATTGACATAGCACACACAAGACGATTACAAGCAAGAGAACATCGAAAGGAAATGGAAAAAGCACGTCTGGAATCCTCACAAACAACTA
>JAJOZX010005083.1:70000-97500 GCA_023014485.1 Bathynomus jamesi | reverse complement strand
CAATTCCTACACCATCATTATATGAATTCATTGTCCATTTTTACATAAGAACCAAAATCGCTTAACGCGAGTTTGGATAATAATTTTACTTGTAGCTTCCTATTTTTGTTCATGTCACAACCCTACGATCTACCCTTTCTATGGTTTAGTCGTATCCATTATCCATTTTCCATTTGTTATAAAAGTTATTATAATTAATTATGAATTGTCTTGCATCTCACCCTCGACCCTAGATTATGCATACACATTGCATGTAACAGGATTGGAACCCGTAGTTGTACTTCTTAGTCATTACTACCCACTTTTTGTCTCTAATTCATCTTTCTAATAATGACTTATACACTATGACGTCACCAAATAACTTTATTCTCTTTACGTTTCCCACTCTGTGTCTCTAATTCGTTCTTGTAAATCTTCCTAACAATGATTTGTAATATACGTAAAAATTCAATAACTATGACGTCACATTTTCCCGTCATTTATTTCCCTAAGGACTAAACACTCTATAGAAGTCATTATTTATATGTTATGTAGTATAAATATAATTATTATTCAACCACACTCATTCTTACATTCATATCTTATCTTCACCATTATCCAATATAAATTTTATTAAATATTCATTTTTACTCGTGTCGGCGCGAAACTTTAGGTTCGTTCGAGAACGCGAAAAAACGTTCTCGTATTATTTTTTTCATTTTTATTTTTAATTATATGACCTCCCGAGGTGAACTAAAAAACAATGCTTAGTAAGATCACATTCCGCTCATCGCAGCAGAATTCGAACGCTCAAAGTTAAAAAGTCTCCTTTCGCTTTGATTCGAATTTATAACATTATCATGTGTTATGTTATATTATGTGTTATGTTATTATAATATACTGTATTGTTTCTCTGCCTGGCCACTAGTTCGTTATCGGCTTACGTCACATAGTTATCCCCGTTCTCATTACTTGTACTTACTATTTCTACCTAACTGTCATTCAAATTCCGTATTACTTATGTATTACGTTATCATAAATATCGTATTTTCCACCGCTTTCCTCATCGCTGGCTAATTAGACTTTCAAACTCTGATAACCAACCAGGTTCTAATATTATTTAACATAATTTGGCGTAATTATTGTTAACTATAAATATATAACATTGTTGTTAATCCCCTTTAAATTATAGAACAACGGTGAACTCCCCTTCATTATATCAATGGTATCACCTATTTAGATTATTTCAGTAGTAGATATGTCAATTAAGAATTTGCTAAAATTGTAATTAAATGTAATGATTTAATTTATCATGTAAGAATGTACTTTAATGGAATTGTAATTAAAACAATAATAAGTGAATATGAATTAATTAGTAATTGTAATCGTAATTGTAATGAACCAAAATTAATACGTACTCAGTCATGTACTCAAAATTGTGCTTATGTGCTAATACGAAATTATATCGCTTTCATGAATGTAAAATCAGCTATAGTTGTTCTTTTTTTATTTTTTATTTTTTTTATTCTTTTTAGTTGAAATCTTCCAAGAAAAACATCTGATCATGTATTTAAAAAGGGGGGAAACTTAACCTTCGATTGTCTCCCCCAAACATTAGACTATATTATACTGTACTTATAAAATTACTACCACTTCATTATTAGACTTCTTCATTTTACGACTTCTGCATTAGACTTCTGATTAGCACTTCATCGTTGTACTTCAGATTAGCACCTCATTAGGAAGGGGCAGAGGCCCCTTGCCTCCTTAATATATTTTTAGATTCCGGCCTGAGCCATGGTCGAAAGAGGTCGAACCTCTACCCCTGTAAATTCAGAGTACCTGTATATTTTTAAGAAGTAAACCAAAGTAAGAGAAAGTTTTTATTTTCCCCCTCGAGTTGGGCTATCTTCTATTATTGGAAGAAAAGAATTAACAGAGTGTCGACCCCATAAAGCGAGAGAAAAGAATTAGAAAGAATTATAGAAAAGTATAAAGAAGAAACATCCGTTGCTTGCCTCCGAACCAGAACCCCCCGTCGAATCCGAACCGACTCAGGGCCATAAAGGGGGGGGGGGGGGTTAACACATATATATATACATATATACATACATATATATATATACCTACATATATATATATATATATATATACATACATATATATATATATATATATACATATATATATATATATACATATATACATATATATATACATATATATATATATATATATATACACATACATATATATATATATACATATATATATATACATATATATTATACATATATATATATATATTAGGGTGTGTTTATGGTATATGGTGAAAAATGCGAAATGAAAATGCAAGGGAGCGGAACCCTTTATTTTGTGAGGATACATGAGAAAACAGAACAGGCAAAATTTCTTTGTAATCCAACAACATTTAGAGGTTGCCCACAGCTGATAGGTATTTTCAATTTATAGGGCAATGGAAATTTTAATTCTCAGTTTAAATGATAAATTGCATCTCCAATATACATCTCCAATAAGTATTCAGAACAAATATATCGTGTGAGTATATTCACTAAATTCATAATTAACGATTAAAGTACATGACACCTCGAGTGTTGGCGTTAATTTTTTCATCATAGTGGCTTTGGAGGCTTTGGAGGCAAGACTTTACGATGTTCTTCGACGATTTGAATCATGAATGCCGCAGCGACCTCCGAACTGATTGCCGTCGTCCCACGGCGATGTTTTGGAGCCGACGATGTAACTGGCTTTCTTTCGGGACTTGTTTCCTCACTTGATGACGCTGACGATGAGGTTTCCATAACAACGGTAGCAGAGATTTCTTCCATTTCCTGCACATGCCTGTCTTTCCGCTTCAATTCCTGAGCAGTTCTTTCTTGGGCCCTCGCGACTTTTTTGGCAATCTTCTTGTCGACATTTCCAATCCTTCCTCTCCGACCCTCCTCCCTTTGAGCAAGCAGGCAGTCCTTGTCCTCCTGAATTTTGATAAGATTTAGGGCATTTTGGTGACCAATGTCGAAAAGGTTGTTCAGGCTTGACCTGAACGCAGCCTGGTTGTCCAAATTGGTCTTCGTTTTCCGCGAAATTCTCTTCTTCAAACCCTGCCATTCGTCATGCAATTTCCGGACGTGCTTCTTGACGTCGTGCGGATGTTTCGTCGGTAAACCTTCTGTCACCCAGATTTCAATGATGGCTTGTGATGTCGGGGACACACTCTCAGCTAAGGATTTCTTCTCTTCATTGTGGAGATGGAAAAGGTACTTCAATACATCACCTCTTGAAGGTAATTGCTGACCGGCAATAGTAGGACTTGATGACCCCACAAGCCAGATTGATTTCTTCGATCTTGTACATGCCGCCATCGTTCACCAGTTATCTGTGAATAAGACAAAACAGTGAAATTGGTAAGTTAATTTAACCCATTCATGGATAAAGTACCTCAGGAAAATGTGTAGAAATAAGCCACCCTCTTTGTAACCGTAATCTGTGTTCAAACAATGATTGGCTGATAACCCATGAACACAATATGTATTAAAATTATAATAATTTTGCAAAATCATGCATACATAACCATTTACAGTATATCCAATCCATACATAAATTTAAAATAATCTACGGTACACTACACTACACCCGCGTAAATCACCGGGTCCGGATTCCATATATCCCATACAACTAAAAGAATTAAAAGATAGCATTGTTGTGCCGCTAACAAAGATTTTTAATGCGTCTATTTCTGAGGGGTGCGTACCAGATAATTTCAAGTTAGCAAACGTAACACCTATCTTTAAGAAAGGCGATAAAGGTGCGGCGGGAAATTATAGGCCAATCAGTTTAACGTCTGTTGTAGGTAAGCTACTGGAATCAATAATTAGGGATCGTATAGTCGAACACTTAGAAGTGCATAATCTGGTTAGAAATACGCAGCACGGTTTTAGGCGAAACAAATCTTGCTTAATTAATCTTTTAGAATTTTTCCAAAGCGTGGTTAACGTTTACGATAGACATCGGGCGGTTGATGTAGTGTATTTAGATTTTCAAAAAGCGTTTGACACCGTGCCGCACAAAAGACTGATTGAAAAAACTAAGGCTCATGGAATCAGGGGTGTAGTAATAAATTGGCTGGAAGAATGGTTGCGAGGCAGGAAACAGAGGGTGGTCGTTGATGGAGCGGAGTCGTGTTGGGCTAATGTAGCGAGTGGCGTTCCTCAGGGTTCTGTATTGGGCCCCTTGCTTTTTCTTATATATATTAACGATTTAGATGTCGGCCTAGTCAGTACAGTTTCAAAGTTTGCGGATGACACGAAGCTGGGTGGTAGGGCGATTAATGACGAAGATAGAGGTAAAATTCAAGAAGATCTGAATAAAATCGTTGATTGGTCAGTCACATGGCAAATGAGATTTAACGTGGATAAGTGCAAAATTATGCATATAGGTTCGCGTAACGGTAATTTTGCGTATAGTATGTCAGGGAAAGATTTAACAAGCGTAGAGCAGGAAAAAGATTTAGGAGTTATAGTCACTGGTGATTTAAAAGTAGCGAAACAAAGTACAGCGGCGGTCAATAAGGCGAACAAAGTGTTAGGTTTTATAGCTCGAAATTTTGAGTACAAATCGCGCGATATTATAGTTCCTCTTTATAAATCATTAGTTAGACCCCATTTGGAGTACGCGGTCCAATTTTGGAATCCGCATATGCGCAAAGATATAGACAAAATCGAAAGAGTTCGAAGACGAGCAACTAAGATGATTCCGTCTCTTAGGTCAAAGTCGTACGAGGATAGGCTTAAAGAGTTAAAATTGACTACACTCGAGACTAGGAGGTTAAGGGGTGATCTAATCCAGGTTTTCAAAATTATGAATTGGTTTGATAACGTAGATAGAGATAGCTTTTTCGAAATATCTCAATATAATAGGACTAGAAATAACGGGTGTAAGTTGACAAGTAGAAGGTTCGAGACAGCAGTTGCGAAAAACTTTTTTACGCATAGAATAGTAAATAGCTGGAATAGTTTGCCGGTAGAAGTAATTAGTAGCACGTCTATAAACATGTTTAAGAATCGATTGGACGCGCATGTTGATAGAAAGGGTATAGTTTAAGGTAGTAAAATTAAGGCTTTGTGGGGATAGATCCCACAGCTCAACACAAGTGTTGTGGGATATAGGGAGGCAGCGTCTTGGGTTAGGGGATACTCTCTGTCCTTACACACCCCATTTAAAGAGATTCCTCTGCCGAGCGGTGCCCCCCATAGTACTGTGAGGTATTGAAAAACTCATGATCTTCACTTGCCCCACAAACACCTTTAAATGGGAGACCCATAATGGGTGCACACACATTTCTACATTACTGTACAGTCTTTACAGCCACACCTACACTTTTCCTCGTAAGTGTATATATTGTAATGTATATGGTTGTAAATTTGACTTGGTCCGCAATCGATATGAACCGTGACTTGATGGATACCGTAATGAAATTGACTGGATTCTTTGGATCTGATATATTTGCATGTCCGTTATATAATAGATATAGAGTGTAACATATTTGTGGATAGTAGTCTATTATGACTTGATCCTCTGGATCGAGAGATTCTATCTTTAGTTTTAAATCGATAATTAATTATTTTTAAATTGATAATGTATATGGTTGTAAATTTTGACTTGGTCCGCAATCGATATGGACCGTGACTTGATGGATACCGTAATGAAATTGACTGGATTCTTTGGATCTGATATATTTGCGTGTCCGTTGTGAATGGATATAGAGTGTGACATGTTTGTGGATAGTAGTCTGTTATGACTTGCTCCTCTGGACCGAGAGATTCTATCTTTAGTTTTGAACCGATGGTTGATTATTTTTAAATTGATAATTATTTAGTTTCGTAAAAGTTGGTCGTTGCCAATTTACCGGCAGTTTTTAAATAAGTTTCTTATGTTCTTGTGGTTCGGAACCCACGTAAAATTGTAGGTCCCCTCCGCCACCACGGAGGGTCTTTGTTGGTCTGAAACATTATAACATTATAACTATTTCACTCAGACGATGCGAAAAAAGATGATTGCAATACGCTGAAGCAGAGAGCGTCCAAAATTTTATACGCATAAAAATTAAACCTTATAACTATTTTTGGAAACAAAAATATTGCCGGTAAAACAAGTCATTATACTTACAAACAATTCATAATACCATCCATTACAGTGCTAAGTAAAAAAAACGTTTGAAATATATGAATTATTTAAATAACACTTACCGTTATGAGAACTGTGATGCTTCTTGGCCACCATTACGTAAATGCACGAAAGACGTGAGTAATTAAGAGAAAACGATTTAGAATTAAAGAAAATTCATTTGTTGGTATACTGAAGTAAAGAAATATGGATTATCAGAACGCAATTGACAAATGCAATTTCTAATTTTGGGGACGCTGTGTATCAATGGGTTAATAAACACTAGAAGTGACTTAAAAAGGGCGCATAAATAAATGAGCAGATGGGTAAAACTTTTGGGTCTTTGGGCAACCTCTAAATATTTGATGATTTTCCAAAAAAATCATGTGCTTTATTTGCTCCCGGAACCTCATCATTTGCGGGGTTCCGTGACCCGAAATTCACACTTTCAGTTTTTAAAAGCACCCTAATATATATATATATATATATATATATAATATATGTATTGCTTGTAGTGTGGTGAATGGACGTGTTGTTTTGCTCTCTCTATTTAACACCCAAATTAGAAGGGAATAATCTACTCGGCGGTTTATTCTGTTTGCACCCGAAAGTGTATAAAGTATCAGTGAATCCGTGCATATAAATTATAAAGTGAATTTCATTAAAATAAGAAAGTGCAATACAGTTTACATAATTTATCACCAATTTTAACGTATATATTCAAAACGAAATACGGTTGGCATTCGAGAAAGTTTGAAACAAAGCAGGAAAAAGGTCATAAAACACAAAGGTCAGAAAACCCTCGAAATACCCTCGACCATCGAAAGGAAAGAAACAGAAATAAAAAATAAAAATAAATAAAGAATTTGTGTGGGTTTTCTTCTTAAGCTAATTAAGGAATATCATGGATATGGGTCCAAATTCTCACTTAATCTGTAATTTGTGCAATTTAGTAACAACGGAAAGCCTAGCGATTAGGTGTGATTTCTGCCAACGATTAAACGACTTTAACTGCATGAATTGGAATGATCGGGAAATAACTCTTGTCTCGAACGCGAAACAAGTCGTGGGGATCAAATTTCTATGTGGCGCATGTACACAGACGTAAATTCTTTCGCGGTCTTTAAAGAAATGGAGATAGCAGACTCGAAAGTTACAAAAAAGAATGAAATAATGGGGACGCATGTGTCCGAAATGGTCCCAACGAAAAACAGGGTGGATGAGAGAGAAGACGAAATAACGATTAACAGCATAATAACGAACAACAATTTAATAACAAATAACGATATAAACAATAATACGGAAGGAAGACATAGATGAAAGGAAAGAAATAAGTAAAAGTGGCGAAGTAGACAAACGGTCCAACGAGCGAAATGAAAAAGATAATAACTAAAAACGTAGAAAATAAACAGCCAAAGAAAAATAATGATAATGCCAAAACTAAGAACTTGGAAAATAATAAGAAAGCAGAAGCGTAGAAAATATCGTATGCAAATACTACGCGAAAGGAAACTGCAGATATCGGGATGGGCAATGCATATATGCACATCCCACATTATGCAAAATGCATTACACAAGTGGATACTGCAAGTTTGATAAGAAATGCATGTTCCACCATCTTACGGTCTGCAACACTTATGAAAGATATGGGAGTTGCAAATACGAAAAAAAATGCCGATACCACCACCCTCAAAGGAACGCAACGAGGGAACAGAAAAAACGAACATCAAAGAAGAGTGGAAATTTTTTAGACGCAGCCAACACATTTCAGCTGCTAAATACTCTCCAGCAATTACAAAACCAGCTGAAATATAAATATAGAAATCCGAGAGCCGGACAGAAGGTACGAACAAAGACACTTCATGCGTTATCGGGACAACAGGTACCGACAAAGATAAAAAGAGGTAAATTCTCGGAGGACCACAAGGCAACGAAACCGGCACCCCCATGGAAAACAAAGCGGAACCACCTGTATGCGAAAAAGAAAGAGAAAAAATAAAAATAATCCTAGCCAACATACAGGGCCTTAAATCAAACCAGTCCACGAACAAAGTTGCATACCTGAAAGGACTCATGCAAGAAGCCGGAGCAGACTTTGCATGCCTCACGGAAACTCATCTAAAGGACTGCCAGGCGAACTGTGAAAATTGTGAGTCCTGTATTGACAAAAAAGAAATACAAATTGACAACTATAACATCCTCCGAGCCGACAGAACAGTGAGACGTAAAGGAGGATGTGCTATTTACACACGCGAAAGGCACATAGCAGAAATGGCTATAAGTACCTCAAACAACTACGTAGAATGTGTAGCAGCAAAAATTGAAAAATTAAATATGGTACTAATTGTAATGTACAGACCCCCAAACACGCCAACCTCAAAATTTTCAGATTCCATTACAGAGGTAAGAAACTTAGTAAAAGATCTACACTCTCCAACCCCAAATATTTTTCTCTGTGGTGATTTTAATTTCCCATTCATGAAATATAAAAGGATAGGAAAAAATATATGTATCCACCAGGACAAGGGGGGCACACGAGAAGACCAGGAGCAGGTAAAAATGCTACTAGCTTTAGCTGATGAATTTATGTTAACGCAAGAAATAACAGAAAACACAAGAAAAAACAACTGCCTAGATTTGGTATTCACAAACAACAGTAATCTAATTGATAATGTAGAAATCTCCCCAACTATGATATCAGACCACAATATCATTGAAATAACAACTAATATAAAGGCAACAGGAAAGGAAAGAACACGCACAACAGAAGAAGCAAATTCGAAATTTTTAATTTTCACTCCAAAGCTATAAACTGGGAAGATGTGACATCCAGCATGGAAGTAATAGATTGGAAAACCATTTTCGAGGCCAAGACAACGGAAGAGATGCTAATGACGTTAGAGGAGAAGACGTTAGAAATTGTGGAAAAACATGTCCCAAAGATACAACAAAGAGGAAAGAGAAGCAGGTTCGAAAGACAAAAGAGGGCATTGTTCCGAAAGAGAAAAAGAGTGACTGCAAAATTAAGTAATTGTAAAGATAACAACATCAGAAAAATATTAAATGATAAACTACAAAGTATCGATGTCGTCATACAGGAACAAATCGAGAAGCATACAGAAAAAGAAGAAGATGACGCTATAGAAGCGATAAAGGTTAACTCAAAGTACTTCTATAATTTCGCAAAAAGAAAGTCGAAAAACCAAGCGACTATCGGACCTTTAAAAAATGAGAACAGTGATTTATCTGATGATCTAACAGAAGTATCTGAAATATTAAAAGCTCAGTATGAATCATCTTTCAGTATCCCAAAAACTGACAAATTGATTGCGATAGAAACGCGTTCTTTGAAGAAGAACCACAAGGGGAAAGTATAACGGATTTCGACTTTACGACGGATGATATTACACAAGCCATAGGGAAACTAAAAACACACTCAGCGGCAGGACCGGATAAATGGAATGCCACACTGATCAAAAACTGCAAGAATGCAATCGCTGAGCCCCTATACTGGATATGGAGACGATCATTAGACACGGGAGAAATACCGGGCATCCTGAAGAGCGCGAACATAGTCCCAATATATAAAGGAGGAGATCGATCCAGGCCAAAAACTATAGGCCAGTGTCGCTTACATCTCATCTCACTAAAATATTTGAAAGAATAGTTAGACAGAAAATCTATGACTTTTTGGAAACTCAGAAAAAATTCAATGATAACCAACACGGGTTTCGATCAGGCAGATCATGCCTATCACAACTAATGGAACACTACAACAACATTATTGATTCACTTGAAAGTAATGAAAACTATGATGTACTATACACAGACTTTGCTAAAGCGTTCGACAAGTGTGACCACGGAATCATAATACATAAACTGAAATATATGGGAATAACAGGAAAAGTAGGGAAATGGATATATAATTTCCTTAGTGAGCGGAGGCAAGTCGTTACAGTACAAGGAGTATCTTCATCAGAATCAGAGGTCCTCAGCTCAGTACCACAAGGAACAGTATTAGCTCCACTACTCTTCATAATCATGCTAACTGACATAGATGAGGACGTTACCAGAGACAGCACAGTAACATCCTTTGCGGATGACACAAAGATCAGTAGAAAAATAAGAAACCCAGAAGACATAGGATCTCTACAAACCGACATAAACAAAATCTACAAGTGGACTGAAGACAACAATATGAAGTTTAACACCGAGAAATTTCAGCTATTACGGTACGGAAAAAGAGAAGACCTAAAGTCCATGGAATATTATACCCCAAATGGACAGGAAATTCAGAGAAATTCCAGAGCAAAAGATTTAGGGGTTGTAATGACAGATGATGCGAAATTTGAAACACAAAATAAGATAGCAGTAAACAGAGCAAAGAGAATAACGGGTCAGATATTGAGAACCTTTAAACGAAGGGATAGGAATGTAATGATTCCTCTACTGAAAACCCTGATAATACCCAAATTGGAATACTGCTCGGTCCTAACATCCCCATATAAAAAAGAAGACATTAGACAGCTGGAGGGGATCCAAAGAAGCTTCACAGCCAAGATCAATGGGTGCAAAGAACTAAATTACTGGGAAAGGTTACGAGAACTAGACCTATATTCACTGGAAAGGAGAAGAGAGAGATACACCATTATTTACACTTGGAAAATAATGGAGAAACTAGTCCCTAATCTTACTCTGAATCCCATAACTCCCCAAACAACGTGGAAAGTAGAAGCGGTAGACTGTGTCGTATTCCCAAATTGAAGGCGAGACAGGGAACATCCTTAACCCTGAAAGAAAATAGTTTTGTAGTGAGAGGACCAAAACTGTTTAATCAGTTGCCCAAAGACCTAAGAAACACGAAGGGAGTTGCAGTGGAAATCTTCAAAAGAAGACTAGACGCCTGGCTCAGAACAATCCCCGATGAGCCGGGCGTACCTGGCTATGTGAGGTGGAGAGCGCAAGAATCCAACTCACTACTTCACCAGGCCAACTCGAGAGGAGGGGCGACAAGCTTGACCTTCGCGAAATGAGAAATCATCGCGCGGAACCTTTGTAAGGTTGTAAGGTTGTAAGGTATATATATATATATATATATATATATATACATATATATATACATATATATAATATATATATATGTTAACCCCTCCGTCTATGGCCCTGGGGTGGTTCGGATCGACGGGGGTTCTAGTTAGGAGGCAGCAACGGATATTTCTTCTATAACATTCTAATTCTTTTCGGTCGCCAGACTGTTTGACCCAATATCTTCTATGGTGCTTGGGTTGTCTCTTTCTCTCGCTTTATGGGGTCGACAAATGTTTATCCTGGCTATAGGGTCGCCAATTATTAATTCTTCTCTTGCTATAATACTCTGATACTTTCTCTGATACTAAAATTATCGACTTTTCTTTTATAACTTATCGACTTAACTGACTAAGTTCTTCTGAAGAGAGCACGGCTCGAAGGGGAAAATAAAAAGTTTCTCTTACGGTAGTTTACTTCTAAAAATGTATAGGTAGTGCTCTGAATTTACAGGGGTAGAGGTTCGATCTCTTTCGACCATGGCTCAGGCCGGAATCTAAAAAGTTAAGGAGGCAAGGGGCCTCTGCCCACTCCTCGCAGCGAGGCTGCTAACAAAGGAGTCGTAATGAAGTGCCGTAATGAAGTGATATAATGAAGTGACGTTCATTTTACAAATACATGTATAATATAAACCTAAATGTTGGGAGAAGACAGTTGAAGGTTAAGTTCCCCCCTTTTAAACACATGATCAGATGTTTGAAAAATTCCAAATAAAAATAATAAAAAAAATAAAAATAAAAACTAATTTGTATTTTTCGCCGAGTCTACATTTATGAAGGCGATATAATTTCATAGTAGTACATAAGTACAATTTGAGTACATGACTGAGTACGTATTAATTTTGGTTCATTACAATTACGATTACAATTACCAATTAATTCATATTCACTTATTGTTTAATTACACTTCCATTTAAAGTACATTCTTACATTATATATTCAATCATTACATTTAATTACAGTTTCATTGAAGTACATTACAAGTTATTATTAATTACAGTTTCATTAAAGTACATTACGTCGCTTACCATTCTTACAGTTTTTATATATTTATATATGGTTATGATATATGGTTTTAATATATGGTTATATTATATGGTTATATTATATGGTTATATTATATGGTTATTATATATGGTTATTAGCATAACACAAGTATATGAGACATGACACACATGATATAACATAACGCATGATAATGTTATAAATTCGAATCGGAGCGAAAGGAGATATTTTTATCTTTGAAGCGTTCACTTATGCATAGTTCGCGGAATTTGATAACAACCTCAGCGTTTTCGAGTTCATCTCGGGAGGTGATATAATTAAAAATAAAAATGAAAAAAATAATACGAGAAGGTATTTATACGTTTTCGAACGAATGCATGAAGTTTTGCGTTTCATAGATTGACACGAGTAAAAATGAATATTTAATAAAATTTATACAGGATAATGATCAAGGGAAATTAATGACGTATAGATGAATATGGTTGAATAATAATATTTATACTACATAACACCACAACATTATTATTATTAAAGAATTTACCATACATTGAATACGGAAGATGTCCAAATACTAAGCACATGATTCAGTGTACAAGGTATGGGAAACGTAAAGAGAATTAAGTTATTTTATGACGTCATAGTGTATAAGTCATTATAAGAAAAGATGAATTAGAGAAATACAGTAATGAATAAAGTACAAATCAAAATTCTATCCAAAACTCGCTTAGGCGATTTTGGTTTCTCATGTAAAAATGAATATGGATTATTCATTGTTCATTTTTATAGTGTTCCCCCTCTAAAATGATATTAACACAATAATAATACAATTAATACAATACAATTGAGAAAATAACATCTAACGAATTCAAATTAGATGATGACGAATTTTTCTTTACATTACAAATTTTTATACAGAACAAGTGAGTTATTATATAATATAAAAAAAATTCAAAGATTAATATTTTAATTTAGACAAACATTTGAGTTAGACAAACAATGATATGGTTAAAATTTTTTACCAAATTTTATTTTTTTCTGTGGGATGAATTACATACATAATGAATAGTAGATAAAAGAGAAAAATATAAATTTTAAAGTTCATGGATTTTCAAGGTTACCATAACTAATTTTACCATAACTAATTTTACCATAACTAATTTTATTGACTATTATAGGTCACAATAGAATTACGTAATGGATGATGTATAGACCTGTGGTCAAGTGTGTATTTGGGTGTACTAGGTACAAAGTGTGTATCTTACAATTTCGAGGGACAGATTAGTTGAGAGGATTGTTCAATTAACTGAATAAATGCATGAGCAAGATATATTAGAAAGCAAAAATGATTAAGACTAAATAGCATAGTTAGCACTTACACGCAATGAAATAGTTTGTGATATCCAATGATTTTAGCATAAGGTTTGTCTATGTAGTATATATAGTGTGCATACATGCGTGTGTATGTGTAGGGATTTGGAAGGTTTTTGAATTAACAAAGTTTTAAAAATAATGTATAATAATTTAAGATGGGTTCAGGGTTATAAAATCTTTTAAGTTTAAGTCAGTTATTGTTATTATTATTATCATTATTATTATTATTATAAAATCCTTTAAGATCAAGGTCAATTATTATAAAATTCCAAATTACAGGTAGTATTAATGATGGTGTAAGCATATGAGTTTAATGTGAAAGTGACTTGAGGTACGGAAAGAAAATGAATTCGAATATGTGTCAAAAGTAATAGAATTCAATTAGGATTATCGATTGTACGTAATTAAATCAGTTACACATATATTAAGATAATAAAAAAAACTTACTTAGAGGACCTTACAATTAATGAAAGTAAATCTCACGGTTTTAAAATTGAATTTTGGACACACAATTAATTAAATTCGACTACGACAATTACTCAGTATTAATCGAATTAAAAAATAAAAAAATAAAAATTGAAAATAGAAATCAATTATAAACTATAATGAACTAAACATATAATATACTTAAAAATAAAAAAAACAACTTAACATAAATTGAGGTTACGTTCCATAATACCAAAGAGGAATTAACCATGGTTGAACCATTGCTCTGGTTGACACTGGGTTCAACTGGGGTTGGGGTGTTAAAATAAAATAAAATAAAAAAACAAAGTTTGGAGTACTACATTGGGGGAATTGAGTGACTAAGCGGGGGGTATAAGTCTGAAATTGACAATACGTCTTTCGTGAGCACTTTGCTCTTTAAAAAAAGATTGCTTGTCACACTACTTAAAAATTAAAAGAGTTCAACAAACGGAGGGACGGCATGTTCCTCATATACATTACAATAATTACCAAAATCGTTACAACCTTTGTAAAAACGGTTTTGTTACAAATAATAAATTACATAACTATATATTTATATACGCAACAATGGCATGAAAAGAAAAGACGAATCGGTCAATTTCCTTCTTACAAACAAGAAAAAAGGTTAAACAAAAGACGCAACCCGGTCAATTCAGGTTGAATTAAATTCTCTTTTACAACAAAAAAAAAGGTTGAATTAAATTCTTAAATTACATTTTCTTAAATTAAATTTTCTTAAACTGCAAAGAAAAAGTTGAATTCAATTGGCTGCATTGAAATGACTTGGGACTTGATAACTAACTTGGGACTTGAAA
This sequence comes from Bathynomus jamesi, assembly GCA_023014485.1. Taxonomy (NCBI): domain Eukaryota; kingdom Metazoa; phylum Arthropoda; class Malacostraca; order Isopoda; family Cirolanidae; genus Bathynomus; species Bathynomus jamesi. Next base: position 82,595 of record JAJOZX010005083.1, on the reverse strand, counting down.
ACTCGACTTGGGACTCGAAAACTCGACTTGAGACTCGAAAACTCGACTTGGGACTCGAAAACTCGACTTGGAATAAAACTGACTTGGAATAAAACTGTCTGACTTGAACTCTATCAAGTATTCTGAAACTAAATTGAACTCTATCAAGTATTCTGAAACCAACTTGAACTCTATCAAGTATTCTGAAACTAACTTGAACTCTATCAAGTATTCTGAAACTAACTTGAACTCTATCAAGTATTCTGAAACTAACTTGAACTCTATCAAGTATTCTGAAACTAACTTGAACTCTATCAAGTATTCTGAAACTAACTTGAACTCTATCAAGTATTCTGAAACTAACTTGAACTCTATCAAGTATTCTGAAACTAACTTGAACTCTATCAATTATTCTGAAACTAACTTGAACTCTATCAAGTATTCTGAAACTAACTTGAACTCTTATCAAGTATTCTGAAACTAACTTGAACTCTTATCAAGTATTCTGAAACTAACTTGAACTCTTATCAAGTATTCTGAAACTAACTTGAACTCTTATCAAGTATTCTGAAACTAACTTGAACTCTTATCAAGTATTCTGAAACTAACTTGAACTCTTATCAAGTATTCTGAAACTAACTTGAACTCTTATCAAGTATTCTGAAACTAACTTGAAACTGAAAATGACTGCACTTGACTTACTTGAAATACAATGAAGTATCTCTATAACTCTATAAACTCTCTGTAAACTCTCTCTTTCTTAATTTGCAGGTCAATTCAATTCAATAATTTGAAAAAATTTGCAAACAAAAATAAAAAATGTAAACAACATTTCACTCTGGTACTATTATGTTTGGTACATAAAATAAAATTATTCTATACTGAATATAATAGTGAAAATAACTGAAATTAACTCTCTGAAATTAACTCTCTGAAATTAACTCTCTGAAATTAACTCTGTTACATTTAACTTCTCTTACATTTAACTTCTCTTACATTTAACTTCTCTTACATTTAACTTCTCTTACATTTAACTTCTGTGAAAATTACTGTTTCAGTAAAAAAATGTATCACTGGTGTATGGAATGTTCACTGTGTTTTTTGTAAATTCTGACTTGATACTCATTATTAACTGTTAATAATACTGACTTTTCAAGTGTTTATAAATTTCTTAAAAAAAAAAAAAAAAACTGTACTTAACAAAATTTCTACGGGCGAAATCCTCAGAGACGTGTCCTGAAGACGTCTTGCTGGCTACTTCTTCTTGGATGAAAACTAGGCGTGGAGAACTTGGAGTCGTGACACACCGGTTCAAGGGTGGATGTTACGAACAAGAAGTCGTGAAACGCCGGTCAAATGGTTTTATCCTGATGCAGGGTAATTTCTATCTTGGCCAAAGAGTGGCCACTTGTTAAAATCCTCTTCTTAAAATCTTCGTCTTATCTTGGGGTGCTAGTTATTTTATCCTGGGGCAGGGTCGCCAGTTTGTTATCCTCCTTCTTATATGTCCCTTGGGTGCTTCGAGTCGACGAGGCGTTCTTGTTGGGAGGCTGTTACAGATATTTCTTCTTTAACATTCTAATTCTTTTCGGTCGCCAGACTGTTTGACCCAATATCTTCTATGGTGCTTGGGTTGTCTCTTTCTCTCGCTTTATGGGGTCGACAAATGTTTATCCTGGCTATAGGGTGGCCAGTTATTAATTCTTCTCTTGCTATAATACTCTGATACTTTCTCTGATACTAAAATTATCGACTTTTCTTTTATAACTTATCGACTTAACTGACTAAGTTCTTCTGAAGAGAGCACGGCTCGAAGGGGAAAATAAAAAGTTTCTCTTACGGTAGTTTACTTCTAAAAATGTACAGGTAGTGCTCTGAATTTACAAGGGTAGAGGTTCGATCTCTTTCGACCATGGCTCAGGCCGGAATCTAAAAAGTTAAGGAGGCAAGGGGCCTCTGCCCGCTCCTCGCAGCGAGGCTGCTAACAAAGGAGTCGTAATGAAGTGCCGTAATGAAGTGCTATAATGAAGTGACGTTCATTTCACAAATACATGTATAATATAAACCTAAATGTTGGGAGAAGACAGTTGAAGGTTAAGTTCCCCCTTCTAAACACATGATCAGATGTTTGAAAAATTCCAAATAAAAATAATTAAAAAAAATAAAAATAAAAACTAATTTGTATTTTTCGCCGAGTCTACATTTATGAAGGCGATATAATTTCATAGTAGTACATAAGTACAATTTGAGTACATGACTGAGTACGTATTAATTTTGGTTCATTACAATTACGATTACAATTACCAATTAATTCATATTCACTTATTGTTTAATTACACTTCCATTTAAAGTACATTCTTACATTATATATTCAATCATTACATTTAATTACAGTTTCATTGAAGTACATTACAAGTTATTATTAATTACAGTTTCATTAAAGTACATTACGTCGCTTACCATTCTTACAGTGTTTTTATATATTTATATATGGTTATGATATATGGTTATATTATATGGTTATATTATATGGTTATATTATATGGTTATATTATATGGTTATTATATATGGTTATTAGCATAACACAAGTACATGAGACATGACACACATGATATAACATAACGCATGATAATGTTATAAATTCGAATCGGAGCGAAAGGAGATATTTTTATCTTTGAAGCGTTCACTTATGCATAGTTCGCGGAATTTGATAACAACCTCAGCGTTTTCAAGTTCATCTCGGGAGGTGATATAATTAAAAATAAAAATGAAAAAATAATACGAGAACGTATTTATGTGTTTTCGAACGAATGCATGAAGTTTTGCGTTTCATAGATTGACACGAGTAAAAATTAATATTTAATAAAATTTATACAGGATAATGATCAAGGGAAATTAATGACGTATAGATGAATATGGTTGAATAATAATATTTATACTACATAACACCACAACATTATTATTAAAGAATTTACCATACATTGAATACGGAAGATGTCCAAATACTAAGCACATGATTCAGTGTACAAGGTATGGGAAACGTAAAGAGAATTAAGTTATTTTATGACGTCATAGTGTATAAGTCATTATTAGAAAAGATGAATTAGAGAAATACAGTAATGAATAAAGAAGTACAAATCGAAATTCTATCCAAAACTCGCTTAGGCGGTTTTGGTTTCTCATGTAAAAATGAATATGGATTATTCATTGTTCACTTTTACATATATATATATATATATATATATATATATATATATATATATATATATATGTAAAAAGTGAACAATGAACAATTCCTACACCATCATTATATGGATTCATTGTCTTGACGCAGAACTTATGTTCGTATGGTTTTATGTTCGAATGTCCATTTTTACATAAGAAACCAAAAATCGCATAAGCGAGTTTTGGATAGAATTTCGATTTGTACGTCTTTATTCATTCCTGTATTTTTCTAATTCATCTTTCTAATAATGACTTATACACTATGACGTCATAAAATAACTTTATTCTCTTTACGTTTCCCACTCTTTGACTCTAATTTGTTCTTGTAAATCTTCCTAATAATGATTTGTACTATACGTAAAAATTTAATAACTATGACGTCACATTTTCCCTTCATCATATATCTAGTATCCAATGTATGAAAATTCTTTAACATCATGCTAAGGACGAAACACTCTATAGAAGTCATTATTTATATGTTATGTAGTATAAACATTATTATTCAACCATACTCATTCTTACATTCATGTTCTTTCTTGACCGCTATCCTTTATTAATTTTATTACTTATTCATTCATCTACCTATTGTCTACTTATGCCCTATCAACTTATCAGTCTATGTTTACTCGTGTCAATTTGTGACGCGCGAAACTTTGGGCGTTCGTTCGAGAACGCGAAAAAACGTTCTCGTATTATTTTTTTCATTTTTATTTTTAATTATATTGACCTCCCGAGGTGAACTAAAAAAAAATGCTTAGTAAGATCGAATTCCACTCACGACGACAGAATCGAGCGCCTCAAAGATAAAAATACCTCCGTTCGCTCTGATTTCAAATTTATAACATTTATAACATATTATGTTATATCATGTGTGTCATGTCTTATGTACTTGTGTTGTACTAATAACCATCTAGTATAACCATCTAGTATAACCATTTAGTATAACCATCTAGTATAACCATCTAATATAACCATATATAAATATATAAAAACACTGTAATTAATAATAACTTGTAATGTACTTCAGTGAAACTGTAATTAAATGTAATGATTTAATTTATCATGTAAGAATGTACTTCAAAATGGAAGTGTAATTAAACAACAAGTGAATATGAATTAATTGGTAATTGTAATCGTAATTGTAATGAACCAAAATTAATACGTACTCAGTCATGTACTTAATTTGTACTTGTGTACTATTACGAAATGATATCGCCTTCATAAATATAGACTCGGCGAAAAATACAAATTAGTTTTTATTTTTATTTTTTAAATTCTTATTTGTAATCATTCAAAAACATCTGATGTGTTTCAAAAAAGGGGGGAAATTTAACCTTCAACTGTCCTCCCCCAAAACATTTAAGCTATATTATACATGTACTTGTAAAATTAGGAACCACTTCATTGACCACTTCATTGGCCACTTCATTTAAGGCTCTTCTTCATTGCACTTCTTCATATTAGCACCTCATTAGGAGGGGGCAGAGGCCCCTTGCCTCCTTAACTTAACCTTTTTTAGATTCCGGCCTGAGCCATGGTCGAAAGAGGTCGAACCTCTACCCTTGTAAATTCAGAGAACTAACTGTACATTTTTAGAAGTAAACTAAATGTAACAGAAAGTTTTTATCTTTTTCTTCGAGCCGTGCTCTCTTCAGAACTTAGTCAAGTCGACATGTTATAAAAGAAAAGTCGATAATTTTAGTATAAGAGAAAGGATCAGAGTATTATAGCAAGAGAAGAAGTAATAATTCTCGACCCATAAGCGAGAGAAAGAGACAACCCAAGCACCATAGAAGATATTGGCATAACACTCTGGCGAGTCTGTAGCCAAGGGTTTAACAGAGTGGCGACCCACCATTTAAGGCGACCGAAAAGAATTATAGAAAAGTATAAAGAAGAAACATCCGTTGCTTGCCTCCTAACTAGAACCCCCGTCGATTCCGAACCGACTCAGGGCCATAAAGGGGGGGTTAACAGCTGGCGACCCTGCCCCAGGATTAGAAGAAGATGATTTTAAGAAGAAATATCCGGTCCTAGCCTCACAACAAGAACGCCTCGTCGATACGAAGCACCCCAGACGGACATAGAAGAAGGAGGATAACAGCTGGCGGCCCTTTACCAGGATAAGATGATGATTTTACGAAGAATATTTATAAAAAGAAGATTTTAAGAAGATTATTTTAACAATTGGCCACTCTTTGGCCAAGATAGAAATTACCCTGCATCAGGATAAAACCAGTTGACCGGCGTGTCACGACTTCTAGTTCGTAACATCCACCCTTGAATTGGTGTGTCACGACTCCAAGTTCTCCACGCCTAGTTTCATCCAAGAAGAAGTAGCCAGCAAGACGTCTTCAGGACACGTCTCTAAGGATTTCCCCATAGAAAATTTTAAGTAGTTTTTTTTTTTAAGTAATTTATAAACATTTGAAAAGTCACTATTATTAACAGTTAATAATGAGTATCAAACCAGAATTTAACACAAAACACAGTGAACACTTCAGACACCAGTGATACACTTTTTTTTTTATTGAAACTAATTTTAACAGAGAGTTAATTGGAACAGAGTTAATTGTAAAAGAGAGTTAATTGTAAAAGAGAGTTAATTGTAAAAGAGAGTTAATTTCAAAGAGAGTTAATTTCAAAGAGAGTTAATTTCAAGAGAGTCAATTGTCGCAGAGTCAATTGTCGCAGAGTCAATTGTCGCAGAGTCAATTGTCACAGTTATTTGCACTATTATATTCTGTATAGAATAATTTTATTTTATGTACCTTCCCGTACATTCGAGTGAAATGTTATTTACATTTTTTTATATTTTTTGTTTGCAAATTTTTTTCAATTACTGAATTGAATTGACTTGCAAATTAAGAGAGAGAGAGTTTAGAGAGAGTTTATAGAGTTATAGAGTTACTTGAAGCAGTTTCAAGTTCCATTTTCAGTTTCAGACAGTTTCAGTTGGTTGTAACCAAAAGGGACAACCAAACCCCAGAGATTTATAAAGATACTTGAAGTAATTTTGAAGTCATTTTTTTGAAGTCATTTTTTTTTGTCATTTTTTTTTGTCATTTTTTGAAGTCAGAAGGTTGCACCAAGAGGGTCAAACAAACCCCAGAGATTAATAGTCTCCACTTGATAAAGATCAAGTGCAGTCATTTTCCGTTTTCAGTTAATCTTCACTTGATAGCAGTTCAAGTGCAAGACAGTTTAAGTTTCAGAATACTTGATAAGAGGTCAAGTCAGAAGGTTGCGCCAAGACGGGCAACCGCCCCAGAGATTTATAGAAATACTTGATAAGAGGTCAAGTCAATAGGTTGCATCCAAGAGGGACAACTGCCCCAGAGATTATAGAAGCTAGTTTTGAAAAAGTTAGTTTTGAAAAAGTTAATTTTGAAAAAGTTAGTTTTGAAAAAAGTTAGTTTTGAAAAAAGTTAGTTTTGAAAAAAGTTAGTTTTGAAAAAGTTAATTTTGAAAAAGTTAGTTTTGAAAAAGTTAGTTTTGAAAAAGTTAGTTTTGAAAAAAAGTTAGTTTTGAAAAAAAGTTAGTTTTGAAAAAAAGTTAGTTTTTAAGTCCCAAGTCATTTTTATTCCGAGTCCCAAGTCATTTTTATTTCGAGTCCCAAGTCATTTTTATTTCGAGTCCCAAGTCAGTTTTCAATGCAGTCAATTGAATTCAACCTTTCCTTTGTAATTTAAGAGAATTTAATTTAAGAAAATGTAATTTAAGAATTTAATTCAACCTTTTTTTTGTTGTAAAAGAGAATTAAATTCAACCCGAATTGACCCGTTTGTGTCTTTAGTTAATCTTTTTTTTGTGTTTGTGAGAAGAAAATTGACCTATCTGTCTTTTCTTTTCATGCCATTGTTGCGTATATAAATATATAGGTAAAATGACATTTCATTGTTTGTGACCAAAACAGTTTTTACAATTGTTTGTAACGATTTTGGTAATTATTATAATGTATATGAGGAACATGCTGTCCCTCCGCTTGTTGAACTCTTTTAATTTTTTGTTCTAAGTAGTGTGACAAACAATCTTTTAAAAAAAAAAAAGAACAAAGTGCTCACGAAAGACTTATTGTCAATTTCAGACTTATATCCCCCGCTTAGTCACTCAATTCCCCCGATTGAACCCAGTGTCGACCAAAACCGTTTTTACAAAAGTTTTTAACGAGTTTTATAATTATTTTGATTATATGATGACAGAAATAGCGTAACAATTAATCGATCATGTACCTAATTTATCCTGCTCTGTACGATCGGGAAATTTACCCGTATGACCGCACATACCCTAAATTTCAATCATTTAATTTTTAATAAAACTTCTACACAATAAAACAGATGTATTTGTCTATATGCAAACAAGTTTTCAGATAAAAAAAAAATCAAATAATTCAAATTCTATCAACATTCAACGAAAGAGTATAATTTTTCTACTTAACAGGCAAAAATTATTAAACCTTTCTAATATATTTTTTTATTATATAAAAATAATTTTTAATGTAAAATTCAATTGAAATTAAAAGAAAAGATTGTTCGAAATGCTTCCCTTCCATTTCAATAACTTTATTCTTGGTCGAAACTCATCTATGGCTCGATTTACTTTTATTTTTTAGAATATTATAAAATTGTATTTAGCTCGTTGAAATGCATAATTGATTCATATTTTTAATTTGTATTTTTATTTTTATTTTGTTCAATTAATCGTGAGTAACTGTCCATAATTGTTATTGTACCATTTGTAAGGTATCAAACGAAAATTATAGTCAAATTGACATACTACTACAGTATATGGTTATGAATTTTAGTAGTCGAATTTAATTGTATGTCGAAATTCAATTTTAAAACCGTGAGAGTTACTGTCATTACTCTTTCGGTTTCTAAGTACGTCTTTTTTTATTACCTTAATACGTGTAACTGATTTAATTAAATACTTAAACACTACCTTGAACTTAAAGGATTTTATAATAATAATAATAATGATAATAATAATAACAATAACTGACTTAAACTTAAAAGATTTTATAACCCTAAACCCATCTTAAATTGTTGTACATTATTTTTAAACTTTGTTAATTCAAAAACCTTCCAAATCCCTACACATTTGACCACAGGTCTATACATCATCCACTATGTAATTCGATTTGTACCTACAACACTCAATAAAAATGCATGTATGCGCACTATATATATATATATATATATATATATACAAACCTTATGCTAAAATCATTGAATATCACAATAAAACTATTTCATTACGTAAGTGCAAATTATGCTATTTAGTCTTAATCATTTTTTGCTTACTATATATAAATTCTCGCTCATGCATTTATTCAGTTAATTTAACAATCCTCTCAGCTAATCTGTCTCTCGAAATTATCAGCTACACACTTTATACCTAGTACACAAATATACACACTAGACCACAGGTCTATACATCATCCATTACGTAATTCTATTTTTACCTACACTAGTCAATAAAAATTAGCTTATAGATTGTACGATTTATATTTTTCCCTTTTACCTATTCATTATGAATGTAATTTTCCCCGCAGAAAAAAAAAAAAAATTCTAAAAAATTTTAACCATATCATTGTTTGTCTAACTTAATTGTTTATCTAAATTAAAGTATTAATCTTTGAATTCTTTTATATTATATAATAACACTTGTTCTGTATAAAACTTGTAATGTAAAGAAAAATTCGTTACCTAACTTGAATTAGTTACGATGTTATTTTCTCAATTGTATTGTATTGTATTAATTTTATTATATTATTGTATAAATATCATTTAAAAAAAAAAGGGGAGAGCAATGTAAAAAGTGAACAATGAACAATTCCTACACCATCATTATATGGATTCATTGTCTTGACGCAGAACTTATGTTCGTATGGTTTTATGTTCGAATGTCCATTTTTACATAAGAAACCAAAAATCGCATAAGCGAGTTTTGGATAGAATTTCGATTTGTACGTCTTTATTCATTCCTGTATTTTTCTAATTCATCTTTCTAATAATGACTTATACACTATGACGTCATAAAATAACTTTATTCTCTTTACGTTTCCCACTCTTTGACTCTAATTTGTTCTTGTAAATCTTCCTGATAATGATTTGTACTATACTTAAAAATTCAATAACTATGACGTCACATTTTCCCTCATCATATATCTAGTATCCAATGTATGAAAATTCTTTAACATCATGCTAAGGACGAAACACTCTATAGAAGTCATTATTTATATGTTCTGTACTATAAACATTATTATTCAACCATACTCATTCTTACATTCATGTTCTTTCTTGACCGCTATCCTTTATTAATTTTATTACTTATTCATTCATCTACCTATTGTCTACTTATGCCCTATCAACTTATCAGTCTATGTTTACTCGTGTCAATTTGTGACGCGCGAAACTTTGGGCGTTCGTTCGAGAACGCGAAAAAACGTTCTCGTATTATTTTTTTCATTTTTATTTTTAATTATATTGACCTCCCGAGGTGAACTAAAAAAAAATGCTTAGTAAGATCGAATTCCACTCACGACGACAGAATCGAGCGCCTCAAAGATAAAAATACCTCCGTTCGCTCTGATTTCAAATTTATAACATTTATAACATATTATGTTATATCATGTGTGTCATGTCTTATGTACTTGTGTTGTACTAATAACCATCTAGTATAACCATCTAGTATAACCATTTAATATAACCATCTAGTATAACCATCTAGTATAACCATATATAAATATATAAAAACACTGTAAATAATAATAACTTGTAATGTACTTCAGTGAAACTGTAATTAAATGTAATAATTTAATTTATCATGTAAGAATGTACTTCAAAATGGAAGTGTAATTAAACAACAAGTGAATATGAATTAATTGGTAATTGTAATCGTAATTGTAATGAACCAAAATTAATACGTACTCAGTCATGTACTTAATTTGTACTTGTGTACTATTACGAAATGATATCGCCTTCATAAATATAGACTCGGCGAAAAATACAAATTATTTTATTTTTTTATTTTTTAAATTCTTATTTGCAATCATTCAAAAACATCTGATGTGTTTAAAAAAAGGGGGGAAATTTAACCTTCAACTGTCCTCCCCCAAAACATTTAAGCTATATTATACATGTACTTGTAAAATTAGGAACCATTTCATTGACCACTTCATTGGCCACTTCATTTAAGGCTCTTCTTCATTGCACTTCTTCATATTAGCACCTCATTAGGAGGGGGCAGAGGCCCCTTGCCTCCTTAACTTAACCTTTTTTAGATTCCGGCCTGAGCCATGGTCGAAAGAGGTCGAACCTCTACCCTTGTAAATTCAGAGAACTAACTGTACATTTTAGAAGTAAACTAAATGTAAGAGAAAGTTTATATCTTTTCCTTCGAGCCGTGCTCTCTTCAGAACTTAGTCAAGTCGACAAGTTATAAAAGAAAAGTCGATAATTTTAGTATAAGAGAAAGGATCAGAGTATTATAGCAAGAGACGAAGTAATAATTCTCGACCCATAAGCGAGAGAAAGAGACAACCCAAGCACCATAGAAGATATTGGCATAACAGTCTGGCGAGTCTGTAGCCAAGGGTTTAACAGAGTGGCGACCCACCATTTAAGGCGACCGAAAAGAATTATAGAAAAGTATAAAGAAGAAACATCCGTGCTTGCCTCCTAACTAGAACCCCCGTCGATTCCGAACCGACTCAGGGCTATAAAGGGGGGGTTAACATATATTACATATATATATACATATATATACATATATATATATATACATATATATAATATAATATATACATATATATATATATACATATATACATTAGGGTGGATCGATTTTACATTTTTTTCGATTTCCATATTCTAATAGAGAATATACATATTTTCAGATCGGCTCTTTGTCTTAAATAATGCATTTATATATTTCCCATAGCATTTATATCGTTGCTTAGGCATGAAATAACACACACGCAAAATTTTATGACTAGGCTTGGGTTTAAAAATACGTTTTTGACTACTAAAATATGATTTTCATCGCTCTGCCGGGGGCAGAAGATGATTACCTATTAAGCTAAGATTTTGCAGAGGCTATTTTCTCATGCATGCGCAAGTCTTTGTCTCTATTAGAATATGGAAATCGAAAAAAATGTAAAATCGATCCACCCTAATATACATACATATATATGATGCATAAAACCACGAATAATTTTCATACTTATATATATATATACATATATATATATATATACATACATATATATATATATAACTATATATATACATATATATATATATACATGTATATATATATATACATATATATATATACACATATATATATATATATATACATATATATATACATATATATATAGTGGACCTAGTTTTAACCGTTTAAGTTGATAATGATTTAATTGTATGCAATGGTTAATTGGTGCAATGACTGATTGCTTATTAATGAAAGGCTGGGTTAAAAATTTATATTGTTATACAGTATCACCGATTGGAATGAATGGTTATTTGATTAGGCCCACCATACTATTGGAAGTGACCGAAAAGGCAGCGAGGTCACCAGCTTGGTCTTCACCCAAGCAAATTAATATTAAGGTTATGAAAGACACCTTATGATTTTTGTGTAGTTTAATTAAGAAAATATTTATATTAATTTTCACAGTGAAAATACAATGGAAAGACTGACTAGAAAGCTTAACAATTCGATAATGACCTTTTGAAATGCGTTCGTTTATGTGAGGCTTAATGGTGTACAAAATGGGACACAACCTGAAATATGAGGCTTAGTGAATACAATAATAATGCATGTACGTAATAATATAACAAATAGGTTATGTAATACACTGATTAGGGAAGCTACAGATTATGCATAAATGATCTGTGAAAGAGGCCTATTAATGACACAGAAAGCGCGTACGTTTTGGTACACTGAATAGAATAAGTCTCGGTACTTTATTTTATTGTGAAAATAAAGCCGTTATTTATTCACTGTGGTATAACAAAGAACTAACGGTAATTAATTGATAGTTTACGTTACGCTTATAACATAGACCTAGCTAATAAGCTGAAATGTTGATAGCTTAATTGACACGTATAAATAATACTCATCGATGGTATGTAAATGGCATGCAACATAGAACATTGAATGGGCCTAGTAAATGACATAAAGAATGCACGTGCGTTTGGTACATTTAATGGAAAACATGACACTCTGATTAAGTAGGCTAGATGATTGAATGAGCCTCGCAATAATATAAAGAATGCCCGTGCGTTTGGGATAGGCCTAAGGATAGTTGAGGGAAATACACACTGTATATGAATTAGGCTTGCAGTAGAGAACTTATTTATCGCACAAATACAATAGTGA
>JAJOZX010005083.1:62500-67500 GCA_023014485.1 Bathynomus jamesi | reverse complement strand
TAGCAGCCTTGCTGCGAGGAGGGTGCAGAGGCCCCTTGCCTCCTTAACTTTTTAGATTCCGGCCTGAGCCATGGTCGAAAGAGGTCGAACCTCTACCCCTGTAAATTCAGAGCACTACCTGTACATTTTGAGAAGTAAACCACAGTAGAAAAAGTTTTTATCTTTTCCTTCGAGCCTTGTTCTCTTCAGGAATTTAGTCAGTTAAGTCAATAAGTTATAAAAGAAAAATCGATAAGTTTAGTACCAAGAGAAAGTATCAGAGTATAATAGCAAGAGAAGAATTAATAATCGTCGACCCATAAAGCGAGAGAAAGAGACAACCCAAGCACCATAGAAGATATTGGCATAACAGTCTGGCGAGTCTGTAGCCAAGAGTTTAACAAGAGGCGACCGAAAAGAATTAGAATGTTATAGAAGAAATATCCGTTGCTGCCTCCTAACTAGAACCCCCGTCGATTCCGAACCGACTCAGGGCCATAGACGGAGGGGTTAACATTGTGGCGACCCTATAGCCACGATAAACATTTGGAGACCCTACTACCAAGTTTTTAAGAAGATTTTAAGAAGATTTTAAGAAGAAGAATATTTTAAGAAGAATATTTTAAGAAGAAGAATATTTTAAGAAGAAGAATATTTTAAGAAGAATATTTTAAGAAGAAGAATATTTTAAGAAGAAGAATATTTTAAGAAGAATATTTTAAGAAAAAGAATATTTTAAGAAGAAGAAGATTTTAAGAAGAGGCCACTCTTTGGCCAAGATAGAAATTACCCTGCATCAGGATAAAACCAGTTGACCGGCGTGTCACGACTTCTAGTTCGTAACATCCACCCTTGAACCGGTGTGTCACGAGTCCAAGTTCTCCACGCCTAGTTTTCATCCAAGAAGAAGTAGCCAGCAAGACGTCTTCCGGAAACGTCTCTGAGGATTTCGCCCGTAGAAATGTTAAGTACAGAGTTTGTTTGTTTTTAAGAAATTTATAAACACTTGAAAAGTCAGCATTATTAGCAGTTAATATTTAGTATGGAGCCAGAATTAACACAAAACACAGTGAACATTTCAGACACCAGTGATACACTTTTTTTTTAGTGAAACAGTAATTGTAACAGAGAGTTAATTGTAACAGAGAGTTAATTGTAACAGAGAGTTAATTGTAACAGAGTTAATTTCAAGAGAGTTAATTTCAAGAGAGTTAATTTCAGTTATTTTCACTGTTATATTCAGTATAGAATAATTTTATTTTATGTACCAAATAGTACAGTACCTTCGCGTACATTAGAGTGAAATTGTTTACATTTTTTATTTTTGTTTGCAATTTTTTTCAAATTATTGAATTGAATTGACTTGCAAATTAAGAAAGAGAGTGTTTGTAGAGAGTTTATAGATTTAGAGAGATACTTGAAATCAGTTTTGAAGTCATTTTTTGAAGTCATTTTTTGAAGTCATTTTTTAAAGTCATTTTTGAAGTCAGTTTTTGAAGTCAGAAGGTTGCGCCAAAAGGGACAACTGCCCCAGAGATTTATAGAAATACTTGACAAGCGTTCAAGTTAGACAGTTTAAGTTTCAAGATACTTGACAAGCGTTCAAGTTAGACAGTTTAAGTTTCAAGATACTTGACAAGCGTTCAAGTTAGACAGTTCCAGAATACTTGACAAGCGTTCAAGTCAGATAGTTTCAGAATACTTGATAGAGTTCAAGTTACAGTTTCAGAATACTTGATAGAGTTCAAGTTACAGTTTCAGAATACTTGATAGAGTTCAAGTTACAGTTTCAGAATACTTGATAGAGTTCAAGTTACAGTTTCAGAATACTTGATAGAGTTCAAGTTACAGTTTCAGAATACTTGATAGAGTTCAAGTTACAGTTCAGAATACTTGATAGAGTTCAAGTCAGAGAGTTTTATTCCAAGTCAGAGAGTTTTATTCCGTCAGAGTTTTATATTCCAAGTCAGAGAGTTTTATTCCAAGTCAGAGTTTTATTCCAGAGAGTTTTATTCCAAGTCAGAGAGTTTTATTCCAAGTCAGAGTTTTATTCCAAGTCAGAGTTTAAGTCCCAAGCTATTTCAATGCAGTCAATTGAATTCAACTTTTTCTTTGTAATTTAAGAGAATTTAATTTTAGAAAATGTAATCTAAGAATTTAATTCAACTTTTTTTTTGTGTTGTAAAAGAGAATTTAATTCAACCTGAATTGACCGGGTTGCGTCTTTAGTTAACCTTTTTTTTGTTTGTGAGAAGGAAATTGACCGATTTGTCTTCTTTTCATGCCATTGTTGCGTATATAAATATATAGGTAAAATGACATTTTATTTTTTTTAACCAAAACAGTTTTTACAATTGTTTGTAATGACTTTGATAATCATTGTAATGTATATGTGATAATAATAGTTGTGTAATAATTAATTAATCGATCTTCCCAATGACTCCTTTTAAATTACTATGCTAAGGAACATGCCGTCCCTCCGTTTTGTTTGAACACTTTTAATTTTTTGTTCTAAGTAGTGTGACAAGCAATCTTTTTTTTAAAGAGCAAAGTGCTCACGAAAGACGTATTGTCAATTTCAAACTTATACCCGCTGCTTAGTCACTCAATTCCCCCGTATGATCGCAAATACCCTAAATTTCAGTTGTTTGTTCTTTTTTGTCATTTAATTTTAATAAAACTTCTACACAATAAAACATATGTATTTATCATATGCAAACAAGTTTTCAGACTAAAATATCAAATAATTCAAAATTCTATCAACATTTAACGAAAGAGTATGATTTTTCCACTTAACATGCAAAAATTATTAAACCTTTTTAATATTTTTTTTTATTATATAAAAATAATTTTTAATGTAAAATTTACCTGAAATTATTAAAAGAAAAGATTGTTCGAAATACTTTCCTTCCATTTCAATAACTTTTTTATTCTTGGTCGAAATTCATCTATGGCTCGATTTACTTTTATTTTTTTTAAATATTATAAAATTATGTTTAGCTCATTAAAATGCATAATTAATCTCTATTTTTAATTTGTATTTTTAATTTTCTTTTCTTCAATTACTCGTGAGTAACTGTCCTTAAATTGTTATTGTACCATTTGTAAGGTATCAAACGAAAATTATAGTCAAATTAACATACTACTACAGTATGTGGCTATGAATTTTAGTAGTCGAATTTAATCGTGTGTCGAAATTCAATTTTAATACCGTGAGATTTACTTTCATTAATTGTAAGGTCCTCTAAGTACGTTTTTTTTATTACCTTAATATACGTGTAACTGATTTAATTACGTAAAATCTATAATCCTAATTGAATTTTATTACTTTTGACACATATTCCCTCTAGTCACTTTTGCATTAAAACTCGTATGCAAACATCATCATTATAATACATCATAATTATTGCTTACTATATAGAAATTCTCGCTCATGCATTTATTCAATTAATTTAACAATCCTCTCAGCTAATCTGTCTCTCGAAATTATAAGATACACACATTATACCCAATAAACATAAATACACATTTGACCACAGGTCTATACATCATCCACTACGTAATTCGATTTGTACCTACAACAATCAATAAAAATGCATGTATGCACACTATATATACTATATATACAGACCTTATGCAAAATCATTGGATATCAAAATAAACTATTTCATTACGCGTAAGTGCTAACTATGTAATTTAATCTTAATCATTTTTGCTTTCTAATATATCTTGCTTATGCATTTATTCAGTTAATTTAACAATCCTCTCAGCTAATCTGTCCCTCGAAATTGTAAGATACACACTTTGTACCTAGTACACAAAAATACACACTAGACCACAGGTCTATACATCATCGATTACGTAATTCTATTTTTACCTACACTAGTCAATAAAAAATTAGTTTACAGATTGTACGATTTACAGTTTTCCCTTTTATCTGCTATTCATTTTGTATATAATTCTTCACACAAAAAAAAAAAAAAATTCTTAAAAATTTAACAATATCATTCTTTGTCTAACTTCATTGTTTGACTAAATTAACGTATTAATCCTTTTATTCTTTTTACACAAAATTGAAGTGTTAATCTTTGAATTTTTTTTATATTTTGTAAGCAAGTGTCATTTTAAAAATTTGATTACTCTGCATTGTACTCAACCACGCGAAATCGTTCTGTATAAAATTTGTATTGTAAAGAAAAATTCGTCATCTAACTTGAATTAGTTAGGACGTTATTCTCTTAATTCTATTGTATGAATTGTACCCTATTAGATTATTGTATAAATATCATTTTTAAAGGGGAGAGTAATGTAAAAAATGAACAATGAATAATTAATATTCATTTTTACATAAGAACCAAAATCGCTTAACGCGAGTTTGGATAATAATTTTACTTGTAGCTTCCTATTTTTGTTCGTGTCACAACCCTACGATCTACCATATCTATGGTTTAGTCGTATCTATTTTCCATTTTTCATTGTTATAGAATTTATTATAATTAATTATGATTGTCTTCCATCTCACCCTCGACCCTAGATTATGCATACACATTGCATGTAACAGGATTGGAACCCGTAGTTGTACTTCTTAGTCATTAATACCCACTCTTTGTCTCTAATTCGTTCATGTAAATCTTCCTAATAATGATTTGTACTATACGTACAAATTCAATAAATATGACGTCACATTTTCCCGTCATTAAGTTCCCTTCATTATATTTCTAGTATGCAATGTATGAAAATTCTTTATCATCATAAAAAAACTGTACACTCTATAGAAGTCATTATTTATATGTTATGTAGTATAAATATAACTATTATTCGACCATATCCCCCGCCCCCATATGTCCATATCTTATCTTGACCATTATCGTATGTCAATTTTATTAAATATTCATTTTTGCTCGTGAAATGTAAAACTTTAGGCATTCGTTCGAAAACGCTCAATACGTTCTCATATTGTTTTTTTTTTTTTTTTTTTCAAGTGCGTTCACCCCTCGCAAGATATTCATAAACGCTTATGC
>JAJOZX010005083.1:20000-57500 GCA_023014485.1 Bathynomus jamesi | reverse complement strand
GCACAACTACGGGTTCCAGTCCTCTTATATGCAATGTGTATGTATAATCTAGGGTCGAGGGTGAGATGCAAGACAATCATAATTAATTATAATAACTTCTATAACAAATGGAAAATGGATACGACTAAACCATAGATATGGTAGATCGTAGGGTTGTGACACGAACAAAAAAATAGGAAGCTACAAGTAAAATTATTATCCAAACTCGCGTTAAGCGATTTTGGTTCTTATGTAAAAATGAATATTGATTATTCATTTCATTTTTACATTGCTCTCCCCTTTTAAAAACGATATTTATACAATAATCTAATAGGGTACCATTAATACAATACAAATGAGAAAATAACATCCTAACTACTTCAAGTTAGATGACGAATTTTTTCTTTACATTACAAATTTTTATACAGAACAAGTGAGTTATTATATAATATAAAAAATTCAAAGATTAATACTTTAATTTATGCAAACAGAATAAAAGGATTAATACATTAATTTGGACAAACAATTAAGTTAGGCAAAGAATGGTATTGTTAATTTAAAAAAAAATTCTGTGGGGAAAATTACATACATACTGAATAGTAGGTAAAAGGGAAAAATATAAATTATTTTCCAAAGTTACCCTGATCGTGCAGTCTATAACTAATTTTATTGACTATTGTAGGTAAAAATCGAATTACGTAATGGATGATGTATAGACCTGTGGTCTAGTGTGTATGTGTGTATTAGATACAAAGTGTGTATCTTATAAATTTGAGGGATAGATTAGCGGAGAGGATTCTTAAATTAACTGAATAAATGCCTGAGCAAAAATTTATATATAGTAAGCAAAAAGGCTTAGGACTATATAAATAGCAGAGTTAGCACCTACACGCTATGAAATAGTTTGTGATATCGAATGATTTTAGAATAAGGTTTGTATATATAGTATATAAGTGTGCATACATGCGTGTGTATGTGTAGAGATTTGGAAGGTTTTTGAATTAACAAAGTTTAAAAATAATGTATAATAATTTAAGATGGGTTTAGGGTTATAAAATCTTTTGAGTCAATTATTGTTGTTATTATTATTATTATCATAAAATCCTTTAAGTTCAAGGTAGTATTTAAGTATTTAATTAAATCAGTTACACGTATTAAGGTAATAAAAAGAAATGTACTAGAGGACTACAATTGCTGAAAGTAAATCTCACGGTTTAAAAATTGAATTTTGAAGGTGGAATTAAATTCGACTAGTAACATTCCTAGCTATATATGAACTATATAAACCATTAACATTAACCAGAAGTATCGGTACGATAATTGAATTAAGAAATTAAGAATACAAATTAAAAATATAAATCAATTTATGCATTTTAATGAGCTAAACATAGTTTTATAATATTCTTAAAAATAAAAGTAAATCGAACCTTAGGAGTTTCGGCCAAGAATAAAGTGTTATTGAAATGGAAGGAAAGCATTTCGAACAATCTTTTCTTTTAATAATTTCAGGTAAATTTTACATAAAAATTATTTTTATATACTAAAAAAATATTAAAAAGGTTTAATAATTTTTGCATGTGAGTAGAAAAATATACTCTTTCGTTAAATGTTGATAGACTGAATTATTTGATATTTTAGTCTGAAAACTTGTTTGCATATGATAAATACATATGTTTTATTGTGTAGAAGTTTTTTTAAAATTAAATGACAAAAAAAAGAATAAAACACAACTGAAATTTAGGGTATGTGCGGTCCTACGGGTAAATTTCCCGACTTACAGAGCAAGATAAATAGGTACATGATCGATTAATTATTACACTATTTCTGTCATCATATAATCGCAATAATTATAAAACTCGTTACCTACATTTGTAAAACGGTTTTGGTTGCCAACAATAAAATATGTCATTTTACTCTATATTTTTATACGCAACAATGGCATGAAGAAGAAAAAGACAAATCGCGTCCATTTCCTTCTTACAACAAAACAAAGAAAGGTTAACTAAAGACGCAACCCGGTCAATTCAGGTTGAATTAAATTCTCTTTACAACAAAAAAAAGGTTGAATTAAATTCTCAAATTACATTTTCTTAAATTAAATTCTCTTAACTTACAAAGAAAAAGTTGAATTCAATTGACTGCATTGAAATGACTTGGGACTTAAAAACTGACTTCTTAAAAACTAACTGCTTCAAAACTTACTGCTTCAAAACTTACTGCTTCAAAACTAACTGCTTCAAAACTAACTGCTTCAAAACTAACTGCTTCAAAACTAACTGCTTCAAAACTGGCTTCTTCAAACTGGCTTCTTCAAAACTGGCTTCTTCAAAACTGGCTTCTTCAAAACTGGCTTCTTCAAAACTGACTTCTGTAATCTCTGGGGCGGTTGTCACTCTTGGATGCAACCTATTGACTTGACCTCTTACCAAGTATTTCTATAAATCTCTGGGGCGGTTGTCCCTTTTGGCGCAACCTTCTGACTTGACCTCTTGTCAAGTATTTCTATAAATCTCTGGGGGCGGTTGTCCATCTTGGCGCAACCTACTGACTTGACCTCTTGTCAAGTATTTCTATAAATCTCTGGGGGCGGTTGTCCATCTTGGCGCAACCTTCTGACTTGACCTCTTGTCAAGTATTTCTATAAATCTCTGGGGCGGTTGTCCCTTTTGGCGCAACCTTCTGACTTGACCTCTTGTCAAGTATTTCTATAAATCTCTGTGGGCGGTGTCCATCTTGGCGCAACCTTCTGACTTGACCTCTTTTCAAGTATTTCTATAAATCTCTGGGGGCGGTTGTCCATCTTGGCGCAACCTTTTGAAAACTGATTTGCAACTTATTTGCAAATAAAACTGACTCGAAACTATCTCGAGTATCTTTGTAAATCTCTGGGGTTTGGTTATCCCTTTTGGATGCAACCAACTAAAAACTGATTTGCAACTTATTTGCAAATAAAACTGACTCGAAACTACCTCGAGTATCTTTATAAATCTCTGGGGGCGGTTGTCCATCTTGGCGCAACTTCTGAAAACTGATTTGCAACTTATTTGCAAATAAAACTGACTCGAAACTACTTCGAGTATCTTTATAAATCTCTGGGGTTTGGTTATCCCTTTTGGATGCAACCAACTGAAAACTGATTTGCAACTTATTTGCAAATAAAACTGACTCGAAACTACTTCGAGTATCTTTATAAATCTCTGGGGTTTGGTTATCCCTTTTAGATGCAACCAACTGAAAACTGATTTGCAACTTATTTGCAAATAAAACTGACTCGAAACTACTTCGAGTATCTTTATAAATCTCTGGGGTTTGGTTGTCCCTCTTGGCGCAACCTTCTGAAAACTGATTTGCAACTTTTGCAACGAAAACTGACTTCAAAACTGACTTGCAACTTATTTGCAACTAAAACTGACTTCAAAACTGACTTGCAACTTATTTGCAACGAAAACTGACTTGCAACTTATTTGCAACTAAAACTGACTTCAAAACTGACTTGCAACTTCTTTGCAACTAAAACTGACTTCAGAACTGACTTGCAACTTCTTTGCAACTAAAACTGACTTCAAAACTGACTTGCAACTTCTTTGCAACTAAAACTGACTTCAAAACTGACTTGCAACTTATTTGCAACGAAAACTGACTTCAAAACTGACTTGCAACTTATTTGCAACGAAAACTTACTTCAAAACTGACTTGCAACTTCTTTGCAACTAAAAATGACTTGCAACTTATTTGCAACTAAAACTGACTTCAAAACTGACTTGCAACTTCTTTGCAACTAAAACTGACTTCAAAACTGACTTGCAACTTATTTTCAACTAAAACTGACTTCAAAACTGACTTACAACTTCTTTGCACCTAAAACTGACTTCAAAACTGACTTGCAACTTCTTTGCAACTAAAACTGACTTCAAAACGGACTTGCAACTTCTTTGCAACTAAAACTGACTTCAAAACGGACTTGCAAGTTCTTTGCAACTAAAATTGACTTCAAATATCTCTCTAAATCTATAAACTCTCTATAAACACTCTCTCTCTTAATTTGCAAGTCAATTCAATTCAGTAATTGAAAAAAATTTGCAAACAAAAATATAAAATGTAAACGACATTTCACTCTAATGTACACGAAGGTACGATACTATTATGTTTGATACATAAAATAAAATTATTCTATACTGAATATAACAGTGAAAATAACTGAAATTCTCTCTCTGAAATTAATTCTCTCTGAAATTAACTTTCTGTTACAATAAACTTTCTGTTACTATAAACTTTCTGTTACAATAAACTTTCTGTTACAATAAACTTTCTGTTACAATAAACTTTCTGTTACAATAAACTCTCTCAGAAATCTACTCTCTCTGAAATTAACTCTCTCTGAAATTAATTCTCTCTGTAATTAACTCTCTCTGAAATTAACTCTCTTTGAAATTAACTCTCTTTGAAAATAACTCTTTGAAATTAACTCTCTGTTACAATTAACTCTCTGTTACAATTAACTCTCTGTTACAATTAACTTCTCTTACATTTTAACTTCTCTTACATTTTAACTTCTCTTACATTTAACTTCTCTTAGTAATTTTCACAGAAGTTAAATGTGTTTCACTAAAAAAAAATGTATCACTAGTGTCTGAAATGTTCACTGTGTTTCTTGTAAATTCTGATTTGATACTCATTATTAACTGTTAATAATACTGACTTTTCAAGTGTTTATAAATTACTTAAAAAAACAAAATGTACTTAACAAAAGTTCTACTGGCAAAATCCTCAGAGACGTGTCCTGAAGACGTCTTGCTGGCTACTTCTTCTTGGATGAAAACTAGGCGTGAAGAACTTGGAGTCGTGACACACCGGTCAAGGGTGGATGTTACGAACTAGAAGTCGTGACACGCCGGTCAAATGGTTTTATCCTGATGCAGTAGGGTGTGTCGAATTTTTCAACTTTCAAATTCCAAATATGAGGGGTGCTAAAAAGTTGCAGCATGACTTAGGAATTCTAAAGATATTTTTGTTAATTTAATATAATTTAGTTTTGCTTGGTAAGAAGCTACATAAAAATAGTGACTTTTTTGACTTTTTTGTGGAATTATATAATAATTATTATATTAATAATTATATATGCTGTGTATATATAATGCACTGCTGTTTTTGCTTATTTCACAGGTTGAAACATATTCATCAGTGTGCTGAAGATTACTTGTCCATCAGTGCTACCATCCTAACCAGTGGGAATTGACCTACAATGGCTTCTAAAAGGAGGACAAGACTGGGGACATTCACACATATGAGCAACCTAATTGGAACTGGTAGAGAGTTGTTGCCCTCTGAACTCCCAACTCTGCGAGACGTTCTGAAATATGGGCTACTGCTAAGAGAACAAAGTGGTGAGGATGTGAGAAACTACCCAGCAGCCAGTCTTGCAAATGACATTTACCCTAAAGTGCTTGAAAAGTGGGAACGAGCAAACAGTTCTTTTGTAGCCCCCGTTGTAAATTCACGAGTCACAATCTTAAACAAGATCCAAGAGAGCTGGGAGCAGGCCAAAAACATATCTCTTGGGAGAGGAAAGCTACATGTCAAAGAGGCTTTCATTGCAAAACTTGACAAGCTTTTCGACATCCTCAGTTGCAAGTGTAAAATTGTTCTCTGCTCTGAATTTGGCTGCCTTGCAGATCTGGTTGCAAAAACGAAACTCACATTAACTGTACATGCCCTAGGGAGATGAAGATCCCTGTGAAGGAACTTGCTTTCATTAAAGGTCAGAGAGACAAGTCTGGTTCTATTGGACCACATCAGATTGGCTTGCCAGATCAACCTGAGCACAAACAGACAAGTCAAAAAGCAGAAGCGGCAAGAAGACGAAAGAAGAAGGCTTGCTGAATATAAGCAGACAAGTAAGCAGGATGTTTCAATGCCATCAAATGAAATAATTTTCTCTGATGATGAAAATGAAAACAAATAGCTGATGCTCAAGATGGAAAGGATGGAAGTTATGAAGTGACATTAGAAATACCAAGCACGTCTTCAACTTCCAATAAAAAGCCAGAGTACAACACATTAGAAATACCTAATGTTGCTATGCATAGCATCAGATATGGTGTTGGCCTGCGTGCCACAGCTGCCATCACCACTGCTGCATTTATGGATGCTGGCTTGATCACTGAAGAAGACAAGAGAATTGTAGTTGATCACAATAAAGTCAAGAGGGCCCAAGAAAAAGTTATGAGATCCCTGGATCAGGAATTTGATGATCTTTGTAAGAAGGGTGAAATTGACTGCATCTTGTTTGACGGCCGTCAAGATACAACTAAAGTTATGCTGAAAGCAGACAATTCAGATCGTCAGTTCCCCAGCATCATCAAAGAAGAGCATTATTCTGTGTGCAGTGAGCCAGGTGGAAGATATCTCTACCACTTCACTCCTGAGAAAGGCTCAACGAGAAAAAAACCTGCTGAAGTTATTGCTGATAATCTTGTAGATTTCATGAAGAAGAAGGGCATTGATAAAAGCCTGCAGGCCATTGGAGGTGATTCTACAAATGTTAACACTGGCTGGGAGGGTGGTTCCATGCATTGGGTAGAGGTCAAGCTTTGCCGTAAGCTGATCTGGTTGGTTTGTACCCTCCACACTAACGAGTCACCCCTGCGACACTTGATCACAGCACTGGATGGGAAGACCTTGTCTAACAACAAGTGGACAGGTAACATTGGCAAGATGCTAGACACTGCAACCGAACTTGAAATTGATCCTTCATTCACCAAACTCTCAATTGGAGAGCCTCTTACTTCACTGAGTGACAATGTCGTAAAGAATCTCTCTACTGATCAAGCGTACGGGTATAGGATCACACAGGCCATAAGGACAGGAGAACTTCCCACAGATCTGGCCCTTCTTGAACTGGTCCAGTGAGCCATTCAAGGTGGTTGACAACAGCAAACAGGCTTTGTCGCATATGGGTTTCAAAACATGGCCTTAAAGGCAAAACCCTCAACAACTTAACTGATAGTGGAATACATTGTTGGTGTGTACTACCCCTGTTGGTTCAACATCAAAGTAAAACACTCTTGGGTGGAAGGCCCACGCCACATCTTGTTTCAGCTGCGGCTAGTTAGGCTGCAAAAGAAGGCTGTAGTGGATGCTGTTTTGCCAACTATCAAGCGCTCAGCATGGTATGCATTCAGCGAAATGATAATCCAGACACTTGTGCTCAGATGACAGTGAGGAGAGGAGAGCTGGTGTCCAAAAGATTGTTGACATGAGGGGTGGAGATGATGACACACTTGGAGATCTTTCTGTGCGTCCCAGGAAGACACTTTCCATCAACCCCGGTGCTTCTTCCGTGTTGGAGCTGACAGACTGGTCTGACGGGGTATTTGAACCTCCTTTGACATGTAAACTGACTACAGCGGAAGTAAAGAAGTTCTTTGACAAGCCTATGCAAGTTCCACAGTGGCCCTGTCATGCTCAGTCAATAGAGAGGTGTGTGAAACAAGTCACAGAGGCAGCAGGCAGGGTGTATACACATGAGAAACGTGAGGGCTATATCAGAGGCCAAGAAGCAAGTCGGCGGCTGATGTCCAAGAACGAATCAAAGCAAGACTTGATGAAACTTGTTTAAATATTTTTTTTTACTGATGTCATTACTTTCTAATGTTGTTTTATGATTACAAGGATATGTTTTATGATTACTATATATGTTTTATGCAGAGAAACTAAAATTTTTATAGCATTACCTGACATTTTGAGAAGCTAAAATAATAAATGTTGTTTTCCGAGAGCAATTTATGTACTTTTTAATCAAACGTAGATTTACCAAGCTAAGTGTTGAGCAATCACAAAAATAATAGCAGATTTGAATTCTTCACATCGAAAAACATATTTTTTAAAACCCCTCAGTGAAGGAATTGGCAAAAATTAATTTTCACCTCCCAAATTGACACACCCTACTGATGCAGGTAATTTCTATCTTGGCCAAAGAGTGGCCTCTTCTTAAAATCATCTTCTTCTTAAATAATCTTCTCATCCTGATGCAGGGTAATTTCTATCTTGGCCAAAGAGTGGCCTCTTCTTAAAATAATCTTCTTAAAATCTTCTTTTTTATCCTGATGCATGGTAATTTCTATCTTGGCCAAAGAGTGGCCTCTTCTTAAAATAATCTTCTTAAAATCTTCTTTTTATCCTGATGCAGGGTCGCCAGCTGTTAACCCCTCCGTCTATGGCCCTGGGTTGGTTCGGATCGACGGGGGTTCTAGTTACGGAGGCAAGCAACGGATATTTCTTCTATATACTTTTCTTCTATAACTTTCTAATTCTTTTCTCTGATACTTTATAACTTATCGACTTTACTAAGTTCCTCTGACGATAGCCCAACTCGAGGGGGAAAATAAAAAGTTTCTCTTACTGTAATTTACTTCTTAAAAATTTACAGGTAGTGCTCTGAATTTTACAGGGGTAGAGGTTCGACCTCTTTCGACCATAGCTCAGGCCGGAATCTAAAAATATTAAGGAGGCAAGGGGCCTCTGCCCCCTCCCCGCAGCGAGGCTGCTAACAAGGGGAGTCTCTTAGCAGTGACCAAAGCAGAGTCTCGTAATGAAGTGTCCTTCATTTTACAAATACATGTATAAAATATGCCTGAATGTTGGGGGATGGCAGTTGGAGGTTAAGTTTCCCCCCTTTTAAACACGATCAGGTGTTTGAAAGTTTCCAAATAAAAATTAAAAAAAAAATAAATAAAAATAAAAACTAATCTTTTTTTTTTTTGCCACGTCTTCATTTCTGAAGGCGATATTATTTCACGACTGAGTACATTTTTTTTGGGTTTATTACAATTATGATTTCGATTATGGATTACTTCCCATTCGCTTATGATTGTCCCTTACAGTTCTATTAAAGTACATTCTTACATTATATATAAAGTCATTACATTCAATTATAGTTTCATTGAAGTACATTACAAGTTATTATTAATTAAAGTATTAGTTAATTACAATTAAACAGTTACTATAGCTTTGTTTTGTTTTTACAGTGTTTCATATTAATAGACAATTAAGATGTTAGAAATATAATACAAAGTACATGGCACACATGATATAGATTTATATACATAATATGTTATAATATGTTTAACATGTTATAAATTTGGATCAGAGCGAAAGGGGATGTTTATCTTAGAAACGTTCGGTTCTGCTGATTCGCGAATTTGAGCATTTAACTACTGTAAGCCTAATGAATGCCTTGTGAGGGTTGAACGCACTTAAAAAAAAAAAAAAAAAAATATATGTGGACGTATTTTACATGTACATAATCCAATAGGTTGTGTGCGTAATATAGAGACGCGTAAAATATGGACTGATAGGTTGATAGGTATCAGTAGACAATAGGTAGGAAACAACATAACTAATGATGTATAGAGAATGAAGTTTCTTTTTTTCTTTTTATTATTATTATTATTATTATTATTATTATTATTAAGGAATTTACCATACATTCAATACGGAAGATGTCCAAATACTAAACACGTGATTCAGTGTTCAAGGTATGGAAAACGTGAAGAGAATTAAGTTACTTTATGACGTCATAGTTATTCACATTATGTCATACGTGCAGTATAACTGTAAGTCATTATTTGGGAGGACCTAAAAGAAACGAATTAAAGACAGAATGGGTATCAAGGACTAAGAAGCACAACTACGGGTTCCATCCTCTTATATGCAATGTGTATGTATAATCTAGGGTCGAGGGTGAGATGCAAGACAATCATAATTAATAATAACTTCTATAACAAATGGAAAATGGATACGACTAAACCATAGATATGGTAGATCGTAGGGTTGTGACACGAACAAAAAAATAGGAAGCTACAAGTAAAATTATTATCCAAACTCGCGTTAAGCGATTTTGGTTCTTATGTAAAAATGAATATTGATTATTCATTTCATTTTTACATTGCTCTCCCCTTTTAAAAAAGATATTTATACAATAATCTAATAGGGTACCATTAATACAATACAAATGAGAAAATAACATCCTAACTACTTCAAGTTAGATGACGAATTTTTTCTTTACATTACAAATTTTTATACAGAACAAGTGAGTTATTATATAATATAAAAAATTCAAAGATTAATACTTTAATTTATGCAAACAGAATAAAAGGATTAATACATTAATTTGGACAAACAATTAAGTTAGGCAAAGAATGGTATTGTTAATTTAAAAAAAAAATTCTGTGGGGAAAATTACATACATACTGAATAGTAGGTAAAAGGGAAAAATATAAATTATTTTCCAAAGTTACCCTGATCGTGCAGTCTATAACTAATTTTATTGACTATTGTAGGTAAAAATCGAATTACGTAATGGATGATGTATAGACCTGTGGTCTAGTGTGTATGTGTGTGTATTAGATACAAAGTGTGTATCTTATAAATTTGAGGGATAGATTAGCGGAGAGGATTCTTAAATTAACTGAATAAATGCCTGAGCAAAAATTTATATATAGTAAGCAAAAAGGCTTAGGACTATATAAATAGCAGAGTTAGCACCTACACGCTATGAAATAGTTTGTGATATCGAATGATTTTAGAATAAGGTTTGTATATATAGTATATATAGTGTGCATACATGCGTGTGTATGTGTAGAGATTTGGAAGGTTTTTGAATTAACAAAGTTTAAAAAAATGTATAATAATTTAAGATGGGTTTAGGGTTATAAAATCTTTTGAGTCAATTATTGTTGTTATTATTATTTTATCATAAAATCCTTTAAGTTCAAGGTAGTATTTAAGTATTTAATTAAATCAGTTACACGTATTAAGGTAATAAAAAGAAATGTACTTAGAGGACTTACAATTGATGAAAGTAAATCTCACGGTTTAAAAATTGAATTTTGAAGATGGAATTAAATTCGACTAGTAACATTCCTAGCTATATATGAACTATATAACCATTAACATTAACCAGAAGTATCGGTACGATAATTGAATTAAGAAAATTAAGAATACAAATTAAAATATAAACAATTTATGCATTTTAATGAGCTAAACATAATTTTATAATATTCTTAAAAATAAAAGTAAATCGAACCTTAGATGAGTTTCGGCCAAGAATAAAAAGTTATTGAAATGGAAGGAAAGCATTTCGAACAATCTTTTCTTTTAATAATTTCAGGTAAATTTTACATTAAAAATTATTTTTATATACTAAAAAAAATATTAAAAAGGTTTAATAATTTTTGCATGTTAAGTAGAAAAATTATACTCTTTCGTTAAATGTTGATAGACTGAATTATTTGATATTTTAGTCTGAAAACTTGTTTGCATATGATAAATACATATGTTTTATTGTGTAGAAGTTTTATTAAAATTAAATGACAAAAAAAGAATAAACACAACTGAAATTTAGGGTATGTGCGGTCCTACGGGTAAATTTCCCGACCATACAGAGCAAGATAAATTAGGTACATGATCGATTAATTATTACACTATTTCTGTCATCATATAATCGCAATAATTATAAAACTCGTTACCAACATTTGTAAAAACGGTTTTGGTTGCCAACAATAAAATATGTCATTTTACCTATATATTTTTATACGCAACAATGGCATGAAGAAGAAAAGACAAATCGGTCCATTTCCTTCTTACAACAAAACAAAGAAAGGTTAACTAAAGACGCAACCCGGTCAATTCAGGTTGAATTAAATTCTCTTTACAACAAAAAAAAAGGTTGAATTAAATTCTTAAATTACATTTTCTTAAATTAAATTCTCTTAACTTACAAAGAAAAAGTTGAATTCAATTGACTGCATTGAAATGACTTGGGACTTAAAAACTGACTTCTTAAAAACTAACTGCTTCAAAACTAACTGCTTCAAAACTAACTGCTTCAAAACTAACTGCTTCAAAACTAACTGCTTCAAAACTAACTGCTTCAAAACTAACTGCTTCAAAACTAACTGTTCAAAACTGGCTGCTTCAAAACTGGCTTCTTCAAAACTGGCTTCTTCAAAACTGGCTTCTTCAAAACTGACTTCTGTAATCTCTGGGGCGGTTGTCCCTCTTGGCGCAACCTTTGACTTGACTCTTACAAGTATTTCTATAAATCTCTGGGGCGGTTGTCCCTTGGCGCAACCTTCTGACTTGACCTCTTGCAAGTATTTCTATAAATCTCTGGGGGCGGTTGTCCATCTTGGCGCAACCTTCTGACTTGACCTCTTGTCAAGTATTTCTATAAATCTCTGGGGGCGGTTGTCCATCTTGGCGCAACCTTCTGACTTGACCTCTTGTCAAGTATTTCTATAAATCTCTGGGGCGGTTGTCCCTTTTGGCGCAACCTTCTGACTTGACCTCTTGTCAAGTATTTCTATAAATCTCTGGGGGCAGTTGTCCATCTTGGCGGAACCTTCTGACTTGACCTCTTGTCAAGTATTTCTATAAATCTCTGGGGGCGGTTGTCCATCTTGGCGCAACCTTCTGAAAACTGATTTGCAACTTATTTGCAAATAAAACTGACTCGAAACTATCTCGAGTATCTTTATAAATCTCTGGGGTTTGGTTATCCCTTTTGGATGCAACCAACTGGAAAATGATTTGCAACTTATTTGCAAATAAAACTGACTCGAAACTACCTCGAGTATCTTTATAAATCTCTGGGGGCGGTTGTCCATCTTGGCGCAACTTCTGAAAACTGATTTGCAACTTATTTGCAAATAAAACTGACTCGAAACTACTTCGAGTATCTTTATAAATCTCTGGGGTTTGGTTATCCCTTTTGGATGCAACCAACTGAAAACTGATTTCCAACTTAATTGCAAATAAAACTGACTCGAAACTACTTCGAGTATCTTTATAAATCTCTGGGGTTTGGTTATCCCTTTTAGATGCAACCAACTGAAAACTGATTTGCAACTTATTTGCAAATAAAACTGACTCGAAACTACTTCGAGTATCTTTATAAATCTCTGGGGTTTGGTTGTCCCTCTTGGCGCAACCTTCTGAAAACTGATTTGCAACTTATTTGCAACGAAAACTGACTTCAAAACTGTCTTGCAACTTATTTGCAACGAAAACTGACTTGCAACTTATTTGCAACTAAAACTGACTTCAAAACTGACTTGCAACTTCTTTGCAACTAAAACTGACTTCAGAACTGACTTGCAACTTCTTTGCAACTAAAACTGACTTCAAAACTGACTTGCAACTTCTTTGCAACTAAAACTGACTTCAAAACTGACTTGCAACTTATTTGCAACGAAAACTGACTTGCAACTTATTTGCAACTAAAACTGACTTCAAAACTGACTTGCAACTTCTTTGCAACTAAAACTGACTTTAGAACTGACATGCAACTTCTTTGCAACTAAAACTGACTTCAAAACTGACTTGCAACTTCTTTGCAACTAAAACTGACTTCAAAACTGACTTGCAACTTATTTGCAACGAAAACTGACTTCAAAACTGACTTACAACTTCTTTGCAACTAAAACTGACTTCAAAACGGACTTGCAAGTTCTTTGCAACTAAAACTGACTACAAATATCTCTCTAAATCTATAAACTCTCTATAAACACTCTCTCTCTTAATTTGCAAGTCAATTCAATTCAGTAATTGAAAAAAATTTGCAAACAAAAATATAAAATGTAAACGACATTTCACTCTAATGTACACGAAGGTACGATACTATTATGTTTGATACATAAAATAAAATTATTCTATACTGAATATAACAGTGAAAATAACTGAAATCTCTCTCTGAAATTAATTCTCTCTGAAATTAACTTTCTGTTACAATAACTTCTGTTACTATAAACTTTCTGTTACAATAAACTTTCTGTTACAATAAACTTTCTGTTACAATAAACTTTCTGTTACAATAAACTCTCTCAGAAATCTACTCTCTCTGAAATTAACTCTCTCTGAAATTAATTCTCTCTGTAATTAACTCTCTCTGAAATTAACTCTCTTTGAAATTAACTCTCTTGAAAATAACTCTTTGAAATTAACTCTCTGTTACAATTAACTCTCTGTTACAATTAACTCTCTGTTACAATTAACTTCTCTTACATTTTAACTTCTCTTACATTTTAACTTCTCTTACATTTAACTTCTCTTAGTAATTTTCACAGAAGTTAAATGTGTTTCACTAAAAAAAAATGTATCACTAGTGTCTGAAATGTTCACTGTGTTTCTTGTAAATTCTGATTTGATACTCATTATTAACTGTTAATAATACTGACTTTTCAAGTGTTTATAAATTACTTAAAAAAACAAAATGTACTTAACAAAAGTTCTACTGGCAAAATCCTCAGAGACGTGTCCTGACGTCTTGCTGGCTACTTCTTCTTGGATGAAAACTAGGCGTGAAGAACTTGGAGTCGTGACACACCGGTCAAGGGTGGATGTTACGAACTAGAAGTCGTGACACGCCGGTCAAATGGTTTTATCCTGATGCAGTAGGGTGTGTCGAATTTTTCAACTTTCAAATTCCAAATATGAGGGGTGCTAAAAAGTTGCAGCATGACTTAGGAATTCTAAAGATATTTTTGTTAATTTAATATAATTTAGTTTTGCTTGGTAAGAAGCTACATAAAAATAGTGACTTTTTTTGACTTTTTTGTGGAATTGTATAATAATTATTATATTAATAATTATATATGCTGTATATAATGCACTGCTGTTTTTGCTTATTTCACAGGTTGAAACATATTCATCAGTGTGCTGAAGATTACTTGTCCGTCAGTGCTACCATCCTAACCAGTGGGAATTGACCTACAATGGCTTCTAAAAGGAGGACAAGACTGGGACATTCACACATATGAGCAACCTAATTGGAACTGGTAGAGAGTTGTTGCCCTCTGAACTCCCAACTCTGCGAGACGTTCGAAATATGGGCTACTGCTAAGAGAACAAAGTGGTGAGGATGTGAGAAACTACCCAGCAGCCAGTCTTGCAAAGGACATTTACCCTAAAGTGCTTGAAAAGTGGGAACGAGCAAACAGTTCTTTTGTAGCCCCCGTTGTAAATTCACGAGTCACAATCTTAAACAAGATCCAAGAGAGCTCGGAGCAGGCCAAAAACATATCTCTTGGGAGAGGAAAGCTACATGTCAAAGAGGCTTTCATTGCAAAACTTGACAAGCTTTTCGACATCCTCAGTTGCAAGTGTAAAATTGTTCTCTGCTCTGAATTTGGCTGCCTTGCAGATGCTGGTTGCAAAAACGAAACTCACATTAACTGTACATGCCCTAGGGAGATGAAGATCCCTGTGAAGGAACTTGCTTTCATTAAAGGTCAGAGAGACAAGTCTGGTTCTATTGGACCACATCAGATTGGCTTGCCAGACCAACCTGAGCACAACAGACAAGTCAAAAAGCAGAAGCGGCAAGAAGACGAAAGAAGAAGGCTTGCTGAATATAAGCAGACAAGTAAGCAGGATGTTTCAATGCCATCAAATGAAATAATTTTCTCTGATGATGAAAAGAAGAACAAATAGCTGATGCTCAGATGGAAAGGATGGAAGTTATGAAGTGACATTAGAAATACCAAGCACGTCTTCAACTTCCAATAAAAAGCCAGAGTACAACACATTAGAAATACCTAATGTTGCTATGCATAGCATCAGATATGGTGTTGGCCTGCGTGCCACAGCTGCCATCACCACTGCTGCATTTATGGATGCTGGCTTGATCACTGAAGAAGACAAGAAATTGTAGTTGATCACAATAAAGTCAAGAGGCCCAAGAAAAGTTATGAGATCCCTGGATCAGGAATTTGATGATCTTTGTAAGAAGGGTGAAATTGACTGCATCTTGTTTGACGGCCGTCAAGATACAACTAAAGTTATGCTGAAAGCAGACAATTCAGATCGTCAGTTCCCCAGCATCATCAAAGAAGAGCATTATTCTGTGTGCAGTGAGCCAGGTGGAAGATATCTCTACCACTTCACTCCTGAGAAAGGCTCAACGAGAAAAAAACCTGCTGAAGTTATTGCTGATAATCTTGTAGATTTCATGAAGAAGAAGGGCATTGATAAAAGCCTGCAGGCCATTGGAGGTGATTCTACAAATGTTAACACTGGCTGGGAGGGTGGTTCCATGCATTGGGTAGAGGTCAAGCTTTGCCGTAAGCTGATCTGGTTGGTTTGTAC
Source organism: Bathynomus jamesi (assembly GCA_023014485.1). NCBI lineage: Eukaryota > Metazoa > Arthropoda > Malacostraca > Isopoda > Cirolanidae > Bathynomus > Bathynomus jamesi. The sequence continues at coordinate 41,375 of JAJOZX010005083.1, read as the reverse complement.
CCTCCACACTAATGAGTCACCCCTGCGACACTTGATCACAGCACAGGATGGGAAGACCTTGTCTAACAACAAGTGGACAGGTAACATTGGCAATATGCTAGACACTGCAACCGAACTTGAAATTGATCCTTCATTCACCAAACTCTCAATTGGAGAGCCTCTTACTTCACTGAGTGACAATGTCGTAAAGGATCTCTCTACTGATCAAGCGTACGGGTATAGGATCACACAGGCCATAAGGACAGGAGAACTTCCCACAGATCTGGCCCTTCTTGAACTTGGTCCAGTGAGCCATTCAAGGTGGTTGACAACAGCAAACAGGCTTTGTCGCATATGGGTTTCAAAACATGGCCTTAAAGGCAAAACCCTCAACAACTTAAGACTGATAGTGGAATACATTGTTGTGTGTACTACCCCTGTTGGTTCAACATCAAAGTAAAACACTCTTGGGTGGAAGGCCCACGCCACATCTTGTTTCAGCTGCGGCTAGTTAGGCTGCAAAAGAAGGCTGTAGTGGATGCTGTTTTGCCAACCATCAAGCGCTCAGCATGGTATGCATTCAGCGAAATGATAATCCAGACACTTGTGCTCAGATGACAGTGAGGAGAGGAGAGCTGGTGTCCAAAAGATTGTTGACATGAGGGGTGGAGATGATGACACACTTGGAGATCTTTCTGTGCGTCCCAGGAAGACACTTTCCATCAACCCGGTGCTTCTTCCGTGTTGGAGCTGACAGACTGGTCTGACGGGGTATTTGAACCTCCTTTGACATGTAAACTGACTACAGCGGAAGTAAAGAAGTTCTTTGACAAGCCTATGCAAGTTCCACAGTGGCCCTGTCATGCTCAGTCAATAGAGAGGTGTGTGAAACAAGTCACAGAGGCAGCAGGCAGGGTGTATACACATGAGAAACGTGAGGGCTATATCAGAGGCCAAGAAGCAAGTCGGCGGCTGATGTCCAAGAACGAATCAAAGCAAGACTTGATGAAACTTGTTTAAATATTTTTTTTTACTGATGTCATTACTTTCTAATGTTGTTTTATGATTACAAGGATATGTTTTATGATTACTAGGATATGTTTTATGCAGAGAAACTAAAATTTTTATAGCATTACCTGACATTTTGAGAAGCTAAAATTAATAAATGTTGTTTTCCGAGAGCAATTTATGTACTTTTTAATCAAACGTAGATTTACCAAGCTAAGTGTTGAGCAATCACAAAAATAATAGCAGATTTGAATTCTTCACATCCAAAAACATATTTTTAAAACCCCTCAGTGAAGGAATTGGCAAAAATTAATTTTCACCTCCCAAATTGACACACCCTACTGATGCAGGGTAATTTCTATCTTGGCCAAAGAGTGGCCTCTTCTTAAAATCATCTTCTTCTTAAAATAATCTTCTCATCCTGATGCAGGGTAATTTCTATCTTGGCCAAAGAGTGGCCTCTTCTTAAAATAATCTTCTTAAAATCTTCTTTTTATCCTGATGCATGGTAATTTCTATCTTGGCCAAAGAGTGGCCTCTTCTTAAAATAATCTTCTTAAAATCTTCTTTTTATCCTGATGCAGGGTCGCCAGCTGTTAACCCCTCCGTCTATGGCCCTGGGTTGGTTCGGATCGACGGGGGTTCTAGTTACGGAGGCAAGCAACGGATATTTCTTCTATATACTTTTCTTCTATAACTTTCTAATTCTTTTCTCTGATACTTTATAACTTATCGACTTTACTAAGTTCCTCTGACGATAGCCCAACTCGAGGGGGAAAATAAAAAAGTTTCTCTTACTGTAAATTTACTTCTTAAAAATTTACAGTTAGTGCTCTGAATTTACAGGGGTAGAGGTTCGACCTCTTTCGACCATAGCTCAGGCCGGAATCTAAAAATATTAAGGAGGCAAGGGGCCTCTGCCCCCTCCCCGCAGCGAGGCTGCTAACAAGGGAGTCTCTTAGCAGTGACCAAAGCAGAGCCGTAATGAAGTGTCCTTCATTTTACAAATAAATGTATAAAATATGCCTGAATGTTGGGGGATGGCAGTTGGAGGTTAAGTTTCCCCCCTTTTAAACACGATCAGGTGTTTGAAAGTTTCCAAATAAAAAAAAAAAAAAAAAAAAAATAAAAACTAATCTTTTTTTTTTTGCCACGTCTTCATTTCTGAAGGCGATATTATTTCACGACTGAGACAGTACATTTTTGTTTGGGTTTATTACAATTATGATTTCGATTATGGATTACTTCCCATTCGCTTATGATTGTCCCTTACAGTTCTATTAAAGTACATTCTTACATTATATATAAAGTCATTACATTCAATTATAGTTTCATTGAAGTACATTACAAGTTATTATTAATTAAAGTATTAGTTAATTACAATTAAACAGTTACTATAGCTTTGTTTTGTTTTTACAGTGTTTCATATTAATAGACAATTAAGATGTTAGAAATATAATACAAAGTACATGGCACACATGATATAGATTTATATACATAATATGTTATAATATGTTTAACATGTTATAAATTTGGATCAGAGCGAAAGGGGATGTTTATCTTAGAAACGTTCGGTTCTGCTGATTCGCGAATTTGAGCATTTAACTACTGTAAGCCTAATGAATGCCTTGTGAGGGTTGAACGCACTTAAAAAAAAAATAAAAAAAATATATGTGGACGTATTTTACATGTACATAATCCAATAGGTTGTGTGCGTAATATAGAGACGCGTAAAATATGGACTGATAGGTTGATAGGTATCAGTAGACAATAGGTAGGAAACAACATAACTAATGATGTATAGAGAATGAAGTTTCTTTTTCTTTTATATTATTATTATTATTATTATTATTATTATTAAGGAATTTACCATACATTCAATACGGAAGATGTCCAAATACTAAACACGTGATTCAGTGTTCAAGGTATGGAAAACGTGAAGAGAATTAAGTTACTTTATGACGTCATAGTTATTCACATTATGTCATACGTGCAGTATAACTGTAAGTCATTATTTGGGAGGACCTAAAAGAAACGAATTAAAGACAGAATGGGTATCAAGGACTAAGAAGCACAACTACGGGTTCCATCCTCTTATATGCAATGTGTATGTATAATCTAGGGTCGAGGGTGAGATGCAAGACAATCATAATTAATTATAATAACTTCTATAACAAATGGAAAATGGATACGACTAAACCATAGATATGGTAGATCGTAGGGTTGTGACACGAACAAAAAAAGGAAGCTACAAGTAAAATTATTATCCAAACTCGCGTTAAGCGATTTTGGTTCTTATGTAAAAATGAATATTGATTATTCATTTCATTTTTACATTGCTCTCCCCTTTTAAAAAACGATATTTATACAATAATCTAATAGGGTACCATTAATACAATACAAATGAGAAAATAACATCCTAACTACTTCAAGTTAGATGACGAATTTTTTCTTTACATTACAAATTTTTATACAGAACAAGTGAGTTATTATATAATATAAAAAATTCAAAGATTAATACTTTAATTTATGCAAACAGAATAAAAGGATTAATACATTAATTTGGACAAACAATTAAGTTAGGCAAAGAATGGTATTGTTAATTTAAAAAAAATTCTGTGGGGAAAATTACATACATACTGAATAGTAGGTAAAAGGGAAAAATATAAATTATTTTCCAAAGTTACCCTGATCGTGCAGTCTATAACTAATTTTATTGACTATTGTAGGTAAAAATCGAATTACGTAATGGATGATGTATAGACCTGTGGTCTAGTGTGTATGTGTGTGTATTAGATACAAAGTGTGTATCTTATAAATTTGAGGGATAGATTAGCGGAGAGGATTCTTAAATTAACTGAATAAATGCCTGAGCAAAAATTTATATATAGTAAGCAAAAAGGCTTAGGACTATATAAATAGCAGAGTTAGCACCTACACGCTATGAAATAGTTTGTGATATCGAATGATTTTAGAATAAGGTTTGTATATATAGTATATATAGTGTGCATACATGCGTGTGTATGTGTAGAGATTTGGAAGGTTTTTGAATTAACAAAGTTTAAAAATAATGTATAATAATTTAAGATGGGTTTAGGGTTATAAAATCTTTTGAGTCAATTATTGTTGTTATTATTATTATTATCATAAAATCCTTTAAGTTCAAGGTAGTATTTAAGTATTTAATTAAATCAGTTACACGTATTAAGGTAATAAAAAGAAATGTACTTAGAGGACTTACAATTGATGAAAGTAAATCTCACGGTTTAAAAATTGAATTTTGAAGATGGAATTAAATTCGACTAGTAACATTCCTAGCTATATATGAACTATATAACCATTAACATTAACCAGAAGTATCGGTACGATAATTGAATTAAGAAAATTAAGAATACAAATTAAAAATATAAATCAATTTATGCATTTTAATGAGCTAAACATAGTTTTATAATATTCTTAAAAATAAAAGTAAATCGAACCTTAGATGAGTTTCGGCCAAGAATAAAAGTGTTATTGAAATGGAAGGAAAGCATTTCGAACAATCTTTTCTTTTAATAATTTCAGGTAAATTTTACATTAAAAATTATTTTTATATACTAAAAAAAATATTAAAAAGGTTTAATAATTTTTGCATGTTAAGTAGAAAAATTATACTCTTTCGTTAAATGTTGATAGACTGAATTATTTGATATTTTAGTCTGAAAACTTGTTTGCATATGATAAATACATATGTTTTTTGTGTAGAAGTTTTATTAAAATTAAATGACAAAAAAAGAATAAACACAACTGAAATTTAGGGTATGTGCGGTCCTACGGGTAAATTTCCCGACCATACAGAGCAAGATAAATTAGGTACATGATCGATTAATTATTACACTATTTCTGTCATCATATAATCGCAATAATTATAAAACTCGTTACCAACATTTGTAAAAACGGTTTTGGTTGCCAACAATAAAATGTCATTTTACCTATATATTTTTATACGCAACAATGGCATGAAGAAGAAAAGACAAATCGGTCCATTTCCTTCTTACAACAAAACAAAGAAAGGTTAACTAAAGACGCAACCCGGTCAATTCAGGTTGAATTAAATTCTCTTTACAACAAAAAAAAGGTTGAATTAAATTCTTAAATTACATTTTCTTAAATTAAATTCTCTTAACTTACAAAGAAAAAGTTGAATTCAATTGACTGCATTGAAATGACTTGGGACTTAAAAACTGACTTCTTAAAACTAACTGCTTCAAAACTAACTGCTTCAAAACTAACTGCTTCAAAACTAACTGCTTCAAAACTAACTGCTTCAAAACTAACTGCTTCAAAACTGGCTTCTCAAAACTGGCTTCTTCAAAACTGGCTTCTTCAAAACTGGCTTCTTCAAAACTGACTTCTGTAATCTCTGGGGCGGTTGTCCCTCTTGGATGCAACCTATTGACTTGACCTCTTACAAGTATTTCTATAAATCTCTGGGGCGGTTGTCCCTTTTGGCGCAACCTTCTGACTTGACCTCTTGTCAAGTATTTCTATAAATCTCTGGGGGCGGTTGTCCATCTTGGCGCAACCTTCTGACTTGACCTCTTGTCAAGTATTTCTATAAATCTCTGGGGGCGGTTGTCCATCTTGGCGCAACCTTCTGACTGATTTGCAACTATTTCAATAAAACTGACTCGAAACTATCTCGAGTATTTTATAAATCTCTGGGGGGTTATCCCTTTTGGGCAACCAACTGACTGATTTGCAACTTATTGCAAATAAAACTGACTCGAAACTACCTTCGAGTATCTTTATAAATCTCTGGGGGCGGTTGTCCATCTTGGCGCAACTTCTGAAAACTGATTTGCAACTTATTTGCAAATAAAACTGACTCGAAACTACTTCGAGTATCTTTATAAATCTCTGGGATTTGGTTATCCCTTTTGGATCCAACCAACTGAAAACTGATTTGCAACTTATTTGCAAATAAAACTGACTCGAAACTACTTCGAGTAACTTTATAAATCTCTGGGGTTTGGTTGTCCCTCTTGGCGCAACCTTCTGAAAACTGATTTGCAACTTATTTGCAACGAAAACTGACTTCAAAACTGACTTGCAACTTCTTTGCAACTAAAACTGACTTGCAACTTATTTGCAACTAAAACTGACTTCAAAACTGACTTGCAACTTCTTTGCAACTAAAACTGACTTCAAAACTGACTTGCAACTTATTTGCAACTATAACTGACTTCAAAACTGAATGCAACTTCTTTGCACCTAAAAATGACTTCAAAACGGACTTGCAACTTCTTTGCAACTAAAACTGACTTCAAACATCTCTCTAAATCTATAAACTCTCTATAAACACTCTCTCTCTTAATTTGCAAGTCAATTCAATTCAGTAATTAAAAAAAATTTGCAAACAAAAATATAAAATGTAAACGACATTTCACTCTAATGTACACGAAGGTACGATACTATTATGTTTGATACATAAAATAAAATTATTCTATACTGAATATAACAGTGAAAATAACTGAAATTCTCTCTCTGAAATTAATTCTCTTTGAAATTAACTTTCTGTTACAATAAACTTTCTGTTACTATAAACTTTCTGTTACAATAAACTTTCTGTTACAATAAACTTTCTGTTACAATAAACTCTCTCTGAAATTAACTCTCTCTGAAATTAACTCTCTCTGAAATTAATTCTCTGTAATTAACTCTCTCTGAATAACTCTCTTTGAAATTAACTCTCTTTGAAATTAACTCTCTTTGAAATTAACTCTTTTTGAAATTAACTCTCTGTTACAATTAACTCTCTGTTACAATTAACTCTCTGTTACAATTAACTTCTCTTACATTTTAACTTCTCTTACATTTAACTTCTCTTAATAATTTTCACAGAAGTTAAATGTGTTTCACTAAAAAAAAAGTATCACTAGTGTCTGAAATGTTCACTGTGTTTCTTGTAAATTCTGATTTGATACTCATTATTAACTGTTAATAATACTGACTTTCATCTGATTATAAATTACTTAAAAAAACAAAATGTACTTAACAAAAGTTCTACCTCCAAAATCCTCAGAGACGTGTCCTGAAAACGTCTTGCTGGCTACTTCTTCTTGGATGAAAACTAGGCGTGAAGAACTTGGAGTCGTGACACACCGGTCAAGGGTGGATGTTACGAACTAGAAGTCGTGCACGCCGGTCAAATGGTTTTTATCCTGATGCAGGGTAATTCTATCTTGGCCAAAGAGTGGCCTCTTCTTAAAACCATCTTCTTCTTAAAATAATCTTCTCATCCTGATGTAGGGTAATTTCTATCTTGGCCAAAGTGGCCTCTTCTTAAAATAATCTTCTTAAATCTTCTTTTTATCCTGATGCAGGGTCGCCAGCTGTTAACCCCTCCGTCTATGGCCCTGGGTTGGTTCGGATCGACGGGGGTTCTAGTTACGGAGGCAAGCAACGGATATTTCTTCAATATACTTTTCTTCTATAACTTTCTAATTCTTTCTCTGATACTTTATAACTTATCGACTTTACTAAGTTCCTCTGACGATAGCCCAACTCGAGGGAAAATAAAAAAGTTTCTCTTCTGTAAATTTACTTCTTAAAAATTTACAGTTAGTGCTCTGAATTTACAGGGGTAGAGGTTCGACCTCTTTCGACCATAGCTCAGGCCGGAATCTAAAAATATTAAGGAGGCAAGGGGCCTCTGCCCCCTCCCCGCAGCGAGGCTGCTAACAAGGGAGTCTCTAGCAGTGACCAAGCAGAGAGCCGTAATGAAGTGTCCTTCATTTTACAAATACATTATAAAATATGCCTGAATGTTGGGGGATGGCAGTTGGAGGTTAAGTTTCCCCCCTTTTAAACACGATCAGGTGTTTGAAAGTTTCCAAATAAAAAAAAAAAAAATAAATAAAAATAAAAACTAATCTTTTTTTTTTTGCCACGTTCTTCATTTCTGAAGGCGATATTATAGTCGTACACGACTGAGTACTACTTACATTTTTGTTTGGGTTTATTACAATTATGATTTCGATTATGGATTACTTCCCATTCGCTTATGATTGTCCCTTACAGTTCTATTAAAGTACATTCTTACATTATATATAAAGTCATTACATTCAATTATAGTTTCATTGAAGTACATTACAAGTTATTATTAATTAAAGTATTAGTTAATTACAATTAAACAGTTACTATAGCTTTGTTTTGTTTTTACAGTGTTTCATATTAATAGACAATTAAGATGTTAGAAATATAATACAAAGTACATGGCACACATGATATAGATTTATACATAATATGTTATAATATGTTTAACATGTTATAAATTTGGATCAGAGCGAAAGGGGATGTTTATCTTAGAAACGTTCGGTTCTGCTGATTCGCGAATTTGAGCATTTAACTACTGTAAGCCTAATGAATGCCTTGTGAGGGTTGAACGCACTTAAAAAAAAATAATAAAAAAAATATATGTGGACGTATTTTACATGTACATAATCCAATAGGTTGTGTGCGTAATATAGAGACGCGTAAAATATGGACTGATAGGTTGATAGGTATCAGTAGACAATAGGTAGGAAACAACATAACTAATGATGTATAGAGAATGAAGTTTCTTTTTCTTTTTATTATTATTATTATTATTATTATTATTATTATTAAGGAATTTACCATACATTCAATCGGAAGATGTCCAAATACTAAACACGTGATTCAGTGTTCAAGGTATGGAAAACGTGAAGAGAATTAAGTTACTTTATGACGTCATAGTTATTCACATTATGTCATACGTGCAGTATAACTGTAAGTCATTATTTGGGAGGACCTAAAAGAAACGAATTAAAGACAGAATGGGTATCAAGGACTAAGAAGCACAACTACGGGTTCCAGTCCTCTTATATGCAATGTGTATGTATAATCTAGGGTCGAGGGTGAGATGCAAGACAATCATAATTAATTATAATAACTTCTATAACAAATGGAAAATGGATACGACTAAACCATAGATATGGTAGATCGTAGGGTTGTGACACGAACAAAAAAATAGGAAGCTACAAGTAAAATTATTATCCAAAACTCGCGTTAAGCGATTTTGGTTCTTATGTAAAAATGAATATTGATTATTCATTTCATTTTTACATTGCTCTCCCCTTTTTTTAAAAAAAAACGATATTTATACAATAATCTAATAGGGTACCATTAATACAATACAAATGAGAAAATAACATCCTAACTACTTCAAGTTAGATGACGAATTTTTTCTTTACATTACAAATTTTTATACAGAACAAGTGAGTTTTATATAATATAAAAAATTCAAAGATTAATACTTTAATTTATGCAAACAGAATAAAGGATTAATACATTAATTTGGACAAACAATTAAGTTAGGCAAAGAATGGTATTGTTAATTTTAAAAAAAATTTCTGTGGGGAAAATTACATACATACTGAATAGTAGGTAAAAGGGAAAAATATAAATTATTTTCCAAAGTTACCCTGATCGTGCAGTCTATAACTAATTTTATTGACTATTGTAGGTAAAAATCGAATTACGTAATGGATGATGTATAGACCTGTGGTCTAGTGTGTATGGTGTGTATAGATACAAAGTGTGTATCTTATAAATTTGAGGGATAGATTAGCGGAGAGGATTCTTAAATTAACTGAATAAATGCCTGAGCAAAAATTTATATATAGTAAGCAAAAAGGCTTAGGACTATATAAATAGCAGAGTTAGCACCTACACGCTATGAAATAGTTTGTGATATCGAATGATTTTAGAATAAGGTTTGTATATATAGTATATAAGTGTGCATACATGCGTGTGTATGTGTAGAGATTTGGAAGGTTTTTGAATTAACAAAGTTTAAAAATAATGTATAATAATTTAAGATGGGTTTAGGGTTATAAAATCTTTTGAGTCAATTATTGTTGTTATTATTATTATTATCATAAAATCCTTTAAGTTCAAGGTAGTATTTAAGTATTTAATTAAATCAGTTACACGTATTAAGGTAATAAAAAGAAATGTACTTAGAGGACTTACAATTGATGAAAGTAAATCTCACGGTTTAAAAATTGAATTTTGAAGATGGAATTAAATTCGACTAGTAACATTCCTACTATATATGAACTAATAACCATTAACATTAACCAGAAGTATCGGTACGATAATTGAATTAAGAAAATTAAGAATACAAATTAAAAATATAAATCAATTTATGCATTTTAATGAGCTAAACATAGTTTTATAATATTCTTAAAATAAAAGTAAATCGAACCTTAGATGAGTTTCGGCCAAGAATAAAAGTGTTATTGAAATGGAAGGAAAGCATTTCGAAACAATCTTTTCTTTTAATAATTTCAGGTAAATTTTACATTAAAAATTATTTTTATATACTAAAAAAAATATTAAAAAGGTTTAATAATTTTTGCATGTTAAGTAGAAAAATTATACTCTTTCGTTAAATGTTGATAGACTGAATTATTTGATATTTTAGTCTGAAAACTTGTTTGCATATGATAAATACATATGTTTTATTGTGTAGAAGTTTTATTAAAATTAAATGACAAAAAAAGAATAAACACAACTGAAATTTAGGGTATGTGCGGTCCTACGGGTAAATTTCCCGACCATACAGAGCAAGATAAATTAGGTACATGATCGATTAATTATTACACTATTTCTGTCATCATATAATCGCAATAATTATAAAACTCGTTACCAACATTTGTAAAAACGTTTGGTTGCCAACAATAAAATATGTCATTTTACCTATATTTTTATACGCAACAATGGCATGAAAAGAAAGACAAATCGGTCCATTTCCTTCTTACAACAAAACAAAGAAAGGTTAACTAAAGACGCAACCCGGTCAATTCAGGTTGAATTAAATTCTCTTTACAACAAAAAAAAGGTTGAATTAAATTCTTAAATTACATTTTCTTAAATTAAATTCTCTTACTTACAAAGAAAAAGTTGAATTCAATTGACTGCATTGAAATGACTTGGGACTTAAAAACTGACTTCTTAAAAACTAACTGCTTCAAAACTAACTGCTTCAAAACTAACTGCTTCAAAACTAACTGCTTCAAAACTAACTGCTTCAAAACTAACTGCTTCAAACTAATGCTTCAAAACTAACTGCTTCAAAACTAACTGCTTCAAAACTGGCTTCTTCAAAACTGGCTTCTTCAAAACTGGCTTCTTCAAAACTGCTTCTGTAATCTCTGGGCGGTGGTCCCTCTTGGATGCAACCTATTGACTTGACTCTTACAAGTATTTCTATAAATCTCTGGGGCGGTTGTCCCTTTTGGCGCAACCTTCTGACTTGACCTCTTGTCAAGTATTTCTATAAATCTCTGGGGGCGGTTGTCCATCTTGGCGCAACCTTCTGACTTGACCTCTTGTCAAGTATTTCTATAAATCTCTGGGGGCGGTTGTCCATCTTGGCGCAACCTTCTGACTTGACCTCTTGTCAAGTATTTCTATAAATCTCTGGGGCGGTTGTCCCTTTTGGCGCAACCTTCTGACTTGACCTCTTGTCAAGTATTTCTATAAATCTCTGGGGGCGTTGTCCATCTTGGCGGAACCTTCTGACTTGACCTCTTGTCAAGTATTTCTATAAATCTCTGGGGGCGGTTGTCCATCTTGGCGCAACCTTCTGAAACTGATTTGCAACTTATTTGCAAATAAAACTGACTCGAAACTATCTCGAGTATCTTTATAAATCTCTGGGGTTTGGTTATCTCTTTTGGATGCAACCAACTGGAAAATGATTTGCACTTATTTGCAAATAAAACTGACTCGAAACTACCTCGAGTATCTTTATAAATCTCTGGGGGCGGTTGTCCATCTTGGCGCAACTTCTGAAAACTGATTTGCAACTTATTTGCAAATAAAACTGACCGAAACTACTTCGAGTATCTTTATAAATCTCTGGGGTTTGGTTTCCCTTTTGGATGCAACCAACTGAAAACTGATTTCCCTTATTGCAAATAAAACTGACTCGAAACTACTTCGAGTATCTTTATAATCTCTGGGGTTTGGTTATCCCTTTTAGATGCAACCAACTGAAAACTGATTTGCAACTTATTTCAAATAAAACTGACTCGAAACTACTTCGAGTATCTTTATAAATCTCTGGGGTTTGGTTGTCCATCTTGGCGCAACCTTCTTGAAAACTGATTTGCAACTTATTTGCAACGAAAACTGACTTCAAACTGTCTTGCAACTTATTTGCAACGAAAACTGACTTGCAACTTATTTGCAACTAAAACTGACTTCAAAACTGACTTGCAACTTCTTTGCAACTAAAACTGACTTCAGAACTGACTTGCAACTTATTTGCAACTAAAACTGACTTCAAAACTGACTTGCAACTTCTTTGCAACTAAAACTGACTTCAAAACTGACTTGCAACTTATTTGCAACGAAAACTGACTTGCAACTTATTTGCAACTAAAACTGACTTGCAACTTATTTGCAACTAAAACTGACTTCAAAACTGACTTGCAACTTCTTTGCAACTAAAACTGACTTTAGAACTGACTTGCAACTTCTTTGCAACTAAAACTGACTTCAAAACTGACTTGCAACTTCTTTGCAACTAAAACTGACTTCAAAACTGACTTGCAACTTATTTGCAACGAAAACTGACTTCAAAACTGACTTACAACTTCTTTGCAACTAAAACTGACTTCAAAACGGACTTGCAAGTTCTTTGCAACTAAAACTGACTACAAATATCTCTCTAAATCTATAAACTCTCTATAAACACTCTCTCTCTTAATTTGCAAGTCATTCAATTCAGTAATTGAAAAAATTTGCAAACAAAAATATAAAATGTAAACGACATTTCACTCTAATGTACACGAGGTACGATACTATTATGTTTGATACATAAAATAAAATTATTCTATACTGAATATAACAGTGAAATAACTGAAATTCTCTCTCTGAAATTAATTCTCTCTGAAATTAACTTTCTGTTACAATAAACTTTCTGTTACTATAAACTTTCTGTTACAATAAACTTTCTGTTACATAAACTTTCTGTTACAATAAACTTTCTGTTACAATAAACTCTCTCAGAAATCTACTCTCTCTGAAATTAACTCTCTCTGAATTAATTCTCTCTGTAATTAACTCTCTCTGAAATTAACTCTCTTTGAAATTAACTCTCTTTGAAAATAACTCTTTGAAATTAACTCTCTGTTACAATTAACTCTCTGTTTACAATTAACTCTCTGTTACAATTAACTTCTCTTACATTTTAACTTCTCTTACATTTTAACTTCTCTTACATTTAACTTCTCTTAGTAATTTTCACAGAAGTTAAATGTGTTTCACTAAAAAAAAATGTATCACTAGTGTCTGAAATGTTCACTGTGTTTCTTGTAAATTCTGATTTGATACTCATTATTAACTGTTAATAATACTGACTTTTCAAGTGTTTATAAATTACTTAAAAAAACAAAATGTACTTAACAAAAGTTCTACTGGCAAAATCCTCAGAGACGTGTCCTGAAGACGTCTTGCTGGCTACTTCTTCTTGGATGAAAACTAGGCGTGAAGAACTTGGAGTCGTGACACACCGGTCAAGGGTGGATGTTACGAACTAGAAGTCGTGACACGCCGGTCAAATGGTTTTATCCTGATGCAGTAGGGTGTGTCGAATTTTTCAACTTTCAAATTCCAATATGAGGGGTGCTAAAAAGTTGCAGCATGACTTAGGAATTCTAAAATATTTTTGTTAATTTAATATAATTTAGTTTTGCTTGGTAAGAAGCTACAAAAAATAGTGACTTTTTTGACTTTTTGTGGAATTATATAATAATTATTATATTAATAATTATATATGCTGTATATATAATGCACTGCTGTTTTTGCTTATTTCACAGGTTGAAACATATTCATCAGTGTGCTGAAGATTACTTGTCCGTCAGTGCTACCATCCTAACCATGGGAATTGACCTACAATGGCTTCTAAAAGGAGGACAAGACTGGGGACATTCACACATATGAGCAACCTAATTGGAACTGGTAGAGAGTTGTTGCCCTCTGAACTCCCAACTCTGCGAGACGTTCTGAAATATGGGCTACTGCTAAGAGAACAAAGTGGTGAGGATGTGAGAAACTACCCAGCAGCCAGTCTTGCAAAGGACATTTACCCTAAAGTGCTTGAAAAGTGGGAACGAGCAAACAGTTCTTTTGTAGCCCCGTTGTAAATTCACGAGTCACAATCTTAAACAAGATCCAAGAGAGCTGGGAGCAGGCCAAAAACATATCTCTTGGGAGAGGAAAGCTACATGTCAAAGAGGCTTTCATTGCAAAACTTGACAAGCTTTTCGACATCCTCAGTTGCAAGTGTAAAATTGTTCTCTGCTCTGAATTTGGCTGCCTTGCAGATGCTGGTTGCAAAAACGAAACTCACATTAACTGTACATGCCCTAGGGAGATGAAGATCCCTGTGAAGGAACTTGCTTTCATTAAAGGTCAGAGAGACAAGTCTGGTTCTATTGGACCACATCAGATTGGCTTGCCAGACCAACCTGAGCACAACAGACAAGTCAAAAAGCAGAAGCGGCAAGAAGACGAAAGAAGAAGGCTTGCTGAATATAAGCAGACAAGTAAGCAGGATGTTTCAATGCCATCAAATGAAATAATTTTCTCTGATGATGAAAATGAAGACAAATAGCTGATGCTCAAGATGGAAAGGATGGAAGTTATGAAGTGACATTAGAAATACCAAGCACGTCTTCAACTTCCAATAAAAAGCCAGAGTACAACACATTAGAAATACCTAATGTTGCTATGCATAGCATCAGATATGGTGTTGGCCTGCGTGCCACAGCTGCCATCACCACTGCTGCATTTATGGATGCTGGCTTGATCACTGAAGAAGACAGAGAATTGTAGTTGATCACAATAAAGTCAAGAGGGCCCAAGAAAAAGTTATGAGATCCCTGGATCAGGAATTTGATGATCTTTGTAAGAAGGGTGAAATTGACTGCATCTTGTTTGACGGCCGTCAAGATACAACTAAAGTTATGCTGAAAGCAGACAATTCAGATCGTCAGTTCCCCAGCATCATCAAAGAAGAGCATTATTCTGTGTGCAGTGAGCCAGGTGGAAGATATCTCTACCACTTCACTCCTGAGAAAGGCTCAACGAGAAAAAAACCTGCTGAAGTTATTGCTGATAATCTTGTAGATTTCTGAAGAAGAAGGGCATTGATAAAAGCCTGCAGGCCATTGGAGGTGATTCTACAAATGTTAACACTGGCTGGAGGGTGGTTCCATGCATTGGTAGAGGTCAAGCTTTGCCGTAAGCTGATCTGGTTGGTTTGTACCCTCCACACTAATGAGTCACCCCTGCGACACTTGATCACAGCACAGGATGGGAAGACCTTGTCTAACAACAAGTGGACAGGTAACATTGGCAATATGCTAGACACTGCAACCGAACTTGAAATTGATCCTTCATTCACCAAACTCTCAATTGGAGAGCCTCTTACTTCACTGAGTGACAATGTCGTAAAGGATCTCTCTACTGATCAAGCGTACGGGTATAGGATCACACAGGCCATAAGGACAGGAGAACTTCCCACAGATCTGGCCCTTCTTGAACTTGGTCCAGTGAGCCATTCAAGGTGGTTGACAACAGCAAACAGGCTTTGTCGCATATGGGTTTCAAAACATGGCCTTAAAGGCAAAACCCTCAACAACTTAAGACTGATAGTGGAATACATTGTTGGTGTGTACTACCCCTGTTGGTTCAACATCAAAGTAAAACACTCTTGGGTGGAAGGCCCACGCCACATCTTGTTTCAGCTGCGGCTAGTTAGGCTGCAAAAGAAGGCTGTAGTGGATGCTGTTTTGCCAACCATCAAGCGCTCAGCATGGTATGCATTCAGCGAAATGATAATCCAGACACTTGTGCTCAGATGACAGTGAGGAGAGGAGAGCTGGTGTCCAAAAGATTGTTGACATGAGGGGTGGAGATGATGACACACTTGGAGATCTTTCTGTGCGTCCCAGGAAGACACTTTCCATCAACCCCGGTGCTTCTTCCGTGTTGGAGCTGACAGACTGGTCTGACGGGGTATTTGAACCTCCTTTGACATGTAAACTGACTACAGCGGAAGTAAAGAAGTTCTTTGACAAGCCTATGCAAGTTCCACAGTGGCCCTGTCATGCTCAGTCAATAGAGAGGTGTGTGAAACAAGGCACAGAGGCAGCAGGCAGGGTGTATACACATGAGAAACGTGAGGGCTATATCAGAGGCCAAGAAGCAAGTCGGCGGCTGATGTCCAAGAACGAATCAAAGCAAGACTTGATGAAACTTGTTTAAATATTTTTTTTTACTGATGTCATTACTTTCTAATGTTGTTTTATGATTACAAGGATATGTTTTATGATTACTAGGATATGTTTTATGCAGAGAAACTAAAATTTTTATAGCATTACCTGACATTTTGAGAAGCTAAAATTAATAAATGTTGTTTTCCGAGAGCAATTTATGTACTTTTTAATCAAACGTAGATTTACCAAGCTAAGTGTTGAGCAATCACAAAAATAATAGCAGATTTGAATTCTTCACATCGAAAAACATATTTTTAAAACCCCTCAGTGAAGGAATTGGCAAAAATTAATTTTCACCTCCCAAATTGACACACCCTACTGATGCAGGGTAATTTCTATCTTGGCCAAAGAGTGGCCTCTTCTTAAAATCATCTTCTTCTTAAAATAATCTTCTCATCCTGATGCAGGGTAATTTCTATCTTGGCCAAAGAGTGGCCTCTTCTTAAAATAATCTTCTTAAAATCTTCTTTTTATCCTGATGCATGGTAATTTCTATCTTGGCCAAAGAGTGGCCTCTTCTTAAAATAATCTTCTTAAAATCTTCTTTTTATCCTGATGCAGGGTCGCCAGCTGTTAACCCCTCCGTCTATGGCCCTGGGTTGGTTCGGATCGACGGGGGTTCTAGTTACGGAGGCAAGCAACGGATATTTCTTCTATATACTTTTCTTCTATAACTTTCTAATTCTTTTCTCTGATACTTTATAACTTATCGACTTTACTAAGTTCCTCTGACGATAGCCCAACTCGAGGGGGAAAATAAAAAGTTTCTCTTACTGTAATTTACTTCTTAAAAATTTACAGGTTAGTGCTCTGAATTTACAGGGGTAGAGGTTCGACCTCTTTCGACCATAGCTCAGGCCGGAATCTAAAAATATTAAGGAGGCAAGGGGCCTCTGCCCCCTCCCCGCAGCGAGGCTGCTAACAAGGGAGTCTTAGCAGTGACCAAAGCAGAGAGCCGTAATGAAGTGTCCTTCATTTTACAAATACATGTATAAAATATGCCTGAATGTTGGGGGATGGCAGTTGGAGGTTAAGTTTCCCCCCTTTTAAACACGATCAGGTGTTTGAAAGTTTCCAAATAAAAAAAAAATAAAAAAATAAAAATAAAAACTAATCTTATTTTTTTTTGCCACGTCTTCATTTCTGAAGGCGATATTTCATAGTCGTCACGACTGAGTACATTTTTTTTGGGTTTATTACAATTATGATTTCGATTATGGATTACTTCCCATTCGCTTATGATTGTCCCTTACAGTTCTATTAAAGTACATTCTTACATTATATATAAAGTCATTACATTCAATTATAGTTTCATTGAAGTACATTACAAGTTATTATTAATTAAAGTATTAGTTAATTACAATTAAACAGTTACTATAGCTTTGTTTTGTTTTTACAGTGTTTCATATTAATAGACAATTAAGATGTTAGAAATATAATACAAAGTACATGGCACACATGATATAGATTTATATACATAATATGTTATAATATGTTTAACATGTTATAAATTTGGATCAAGCGAAAGGGATGTTTATCTTAGAAACGTTCGGTTCTGCTGATTCGCGAATTTGAGCATTTAACTACTGTAAGCCTAATGAATGCCTTGTGAGGGTTGAACGCACTTAAAAAAAATAATAAAAAAAAATATATGTGGACGTATTTTACATGTACATAATCCAATAGGTTGTGTGCGTAATATAGAGACGCGTAAAATATGGACTGATAGGTTGATAGGTATCAGTAGACAATAGGTAGAAACAACATAACTAATGATGTATAGAGAATGAAGTTTCTTTTTCTTTTTATTATTATTATTATTATTATTATTATTATTATTATTAAGGAATTTACCATACATTCAATACGGAAGATGTCCAAATACTAAACACGTGATTCAGTGTTCAAGGTATGGAAAACGTGAAGAGAATTAAGTTACTTTATGACGTCATAGTTATTCACATTATGTCATACGTGCAGTATAACTGTAAGTCATTATTTGGGAGGACCTAAAAGAAACGAATTAAAGACAGAATGGGTATCAAGGACTAAGAAGCACAACTACGGGTTCCAGTCCTCTTATATGCAATGTGTATGTATAATCTAGGGTCGAGGGTGAGATGCAAGACAATCATAATTAATTATAATAACTTCTATAACAAATGGAAAATGGATACGACTAAACCATAGATATGGTAGATCGTAGGGTTGTGACACGAACAAAAAAATAGGAAGCTACAAGTAAAATTATTATGAAAACTCGCGTTAAGCGATTTTGGTTCTTATGTAAAAATGAATATTGATTATTCATTTCATTTTTACATTGCTCTCCCCTTTTAAAAAACGATATTTATACAATAATCTAATAGGGTATCATTAATACAATACAAATGAGAAAATAACATCCTAACTACTTCAAGTTAGATGACGAATTTTTTCTTTACATTACAAATTTTTATACAGAACAAGTGAGTTATTATATAATATAAAAAATTCAAAGATTAATACTTTAATTTATGCAAACAGAATAAAAGGATTAATACATTAATTTGGACAAACAATTAAGTTAGGCAAAGAATGGTATTGTTAATTTAAAAAAAAATTCTGTGGGGAAAATTACATACATACTGAATAGTAGGTAAAAGGGAAAAATATAAATTATTTTCCAAAGTTACCCTGATCGTGCAGTCTATAACTAATTTTATTGACTATTGTAGGTAAAAATCGAATTACGTAATGGATGATGTATAGACCTGTGGTCTAGTGTGTATGTGTGTGTATTAGATACAAAGTGTGTATCTTATAAATTTGAGGGATAGATTAGCGGAGAGGATTCTTAAATTAACTGAATAAATGCCTGAGCAAAAATTTATATATAGTAAGCAAAAAGGCTTAGGACTATATAAATAGCAGAGTTAGCACCTACACGCTATGAAATAGTTTGTGATATCGAATGATTTTAGAATAAGGTTTGTATATATAGTATATATAGTGTGCATACATGCGTGTGTATGTGTAGAGATTTGGAAGGTTTTTGAATTAACAAAGTTTAAAAATAATGTATAATAATTTAAGATGGGTTTAGGGTTATAAAATCTTTTGAGTCAATTATTGTTGTTATTATTATTATTATCATAAAATCCTTTAAGTTCAAGGTAGTATTTAAGTATTTAATTAAATCAGTTACACGTATTAAGGTAATAAAAAGAAATGTACTTAGAGGACTTACAATTGATGAAAGTAAATCTCACGGTTTAAAAATTGAATTTTGAAGATGGAATTAAATTCGACTAGTAACATTCCTAGCTATATATGAACTATATAACCATTAACATTAACCAGAAGTATCGGTACGATAATTGAATTAAGAAAATTAAGAATACAAATTAAAAATATAAATCAATTTATGCATTTTAATGAGCTAAACATAGTTTTATAATATTCTTAAAAATAAAAGTAAATCGAACCTTAGATGAGTTTCGGCCAAGAAAAAAGTGTTATTGAAATGGAAGGAAAGCATTTCGAACAATCTTTTCTTTTAATAATTTCAGGTAAATTTTACATTAAAAATTATTTTTATATACTAAAAAAAATATTAAAAAGGTTTAATAATTTTTGCATGTTAAGTAGAAAAATTATACTCTTTCGTTAAATGTTGATAGACTGAATTATTTGATATTTTAGTCTGAAAACTTGTTTGCATATGATAAATACATATGTTTTATTGTGTAGAAGTTTTATTAAAATTAAATGACAAAAAAGAATAAACACAACTGAAATTTAGGGTATGTGCGGTCCTACGGGTAAATTTCCCGACCATACAGAGCAAGATAAATTAGGTACATGATCGATTAATTATTACACTATTTCTGTCATCATATAATCGCAATAATTATAAAACTCGTTACCAACATTTGTAAAAACGGTTTTGGTTGCCAACAATAAAATATGTCATTTTACCTATATATTTTTATACGCAACAATGGCATGAAAGAAAAGACAAATCGGTCCATTTCCTTCTTACAACAAAACAAAGAAAGGTTAACTAAAGACGCAACCCGGTCAATTCAGGTTGAATTAAATTCTCTTTACAACAAAAAAAAGGTTGAATTAAATTCTTAAATTACATTTTCTTAAATTAAATTCTCTTAACTTACAAAGAAAAAGTTGAATTCAATTGACTGCATTGAAATGACTTGGGACTTAAAAACTGACTTCTTAAAACTAACTGCTTCAAAAAACTGCTTCAAAACTAACTGCTTCAAAACTAACTGCTTCAAAACTAACTGCTTCAAAACTGGCTTCTTCAAAACTGGCTTCTTCAAAACTGGCTTCTTCAAAACTGGCTTCTTCAAAACTGACTTCTGTAATCTCTGGGGCGGTTGTCCCTCTTGGATGCAACCTATTGACTTGACCTCTTACAAGTATTTCTATAAATCTCTGGGGCGGTTGTCCCTTTTGGCGCAACCTTCTGACTTGAACCTCTTGTCAAGTATTTCTATAAATCTCTGGGGGCGGTTGTCCATCTTGGCGCAACCTTCTGACTTGACCTCTTGTCAAGTATTTCTATAAATCTCTGGGGCGGTTGTCCATCTTGGCGCAACCTTCTGACTTGACCTCTTGTCAAGTATTTCTATAAATCTCTGGGGCGGTTGTCCATCTTGGCGCAACCTTCTGAAACTGATTTGCAACTTATTTGCAAATAAAACTGACTCGAAACTACTTCGAGTATCTTATAAATCTCTGGGATTTGGTTATCCCTTTTGGATCCAACCAACTGAAAACTGATTTGCAACTTATTTGCAAATAAAACTGACTCGAAACTACTTCGAGTAACTTTATAAATCTCTGGGGTTTGGTTGTCCTCTTGGCGCAACCTTCTGAAAACTGATTTGCAACTTATTTGCAACGAAAACTGACTTCAAACTGACTTGCAACTTCTTTGCAACTAAAACTGACTTGCAACTTATTTGGCACTAAAACTGACTTCAAACTGACTTCAACTTTTTGCAACTAAAACTGACTTCAAAAC
>JAJOZX010005083.1:0-12500 GCA_023014485.1 Bathynomus jamesi | reverse complement strand
TCGAACGCAGGATCTTCCATTTGCCGGTCAGATATGCTATCCACTACACCACAGGCCTCGATCAGTCAGAAGTCGTAATTCTCCTACATAGGGCAGAAACCAATGCCCTAAGACGGCACCCTCGCAAATTGAGAATATATGTGTAATATATATAAACATATATATATATACACATGTCTATATATGTATGTGTATATATATATATATGTGTATATATATATATATATAT
Source organism: Bathynomus jamesi (assembly GCA_023014485.1). NCBI lineage: Eukaryota > Metazoa > Arthropoda > Malacostraca > Isopoda > Cirolanidae > Bathynomus > Bathynomus jamesi. Next base: position 12,271 of record JAJOZX010005083.1, on the reverse strand, counting down.
GTATATAATATATATATATATATATATATATGTTAACCCCTCCGTCTATGACCCTGAGTCGGTTCGGAATCGACGGGGGTTCTAGTTAGGAGGCAAGCAACGGATATTTCTTCCGTAACATTCTAATTCTTTTCGATCGCCTCTTGTTAAACTCTTGTCTACAGATTCGTCAGACTTTTATGCCAATATCTTCTATGGTGCTTGGGTTGTCTCTTAATTTGGGCAAAGGGTTGGCAATTTTTAATTCTTCTCTTTCTATAATACTCTGATACTTTCTCTGATACTAAACTTATCGATTTTTCTTTTATAACTTATCGACTTAACTGACTAAGTTCTGAAGAGAGCACGGCTCGAAGGGGAAAATAAAAAGTTTATGTTACATTTAGTTTACTTCTCAAAATGTACAGGTAGTGCTCTGAATTTACAGGGGTAGAGGTTCGGCCTCTTTCGACCATGGCTCAGGCCGGAATCTAAAAATATTAAGAAGGCAAGGGGCCTCTGCCCCCTCCTCGCAGCAACGCTGCTAACAAAGGAGTCCAAATGAAGTGCTATAATGAAGTACCGCTATGAAGTGACTTGATGAAGTGCCGTAATTTTACAAATACATGTATAATATAAACCTAAATGTTTGGGGGAAGACAGTCGAAGGTTAAGTTTCCCCCTTTTAAACACATGTTCAGATGTTTGAAAGATTGCAAATAAAAATTTAAAAAAATAAAAATAAAAACTAATTTGTATTTTTCGCCGAGTCTACATTTATGAAGGCGATATCATTTCGTAATAGTACACATAAGTACAAATTAAGTACAAGACTGAGTACGTATTAATTTCGGTTCATTACAATTACGATTACAATTATGGATTACTTCACATTCGCTTATGATTGTCCATTACAGTTCTATTAAAGTACATTCTTACATTATAAATTAAATCATTACATTTAATTACAGTTTCATTGAAGTACATTACAAGTTATTATTAATTACAGTTTTCATTAAAGTACATTACGTTATATTAAGTTAAAATATTACAGTTTTCATTAAAGTACATTACGTTATATTAAGTTAAAGTATTACAGTTAATTACAATTAAACAGTTACTATAACTTTGTTTTGTTTTTACAGTGTTTCATATTAATAGACAATTAAGATTTTAGAAATATAATACAAAGTACATGGGGCACATATGGTTTGGATTTATATACAACATAATATGTTATAATATGTTATAAATTTGAAATCAGAGCGAACGGAGGTATTTATCTTAGAAGCGTTCGATTCTGTCGTAGTGAGCGGAATTTGATAACTTAACTCAGCATTTTTGAGTTCAATGCGGGAGGTGATATAGTTAAAAATAAAAATGAAAAAAATAATACGAGAACGTATTTTTGCGTTTTCGAACGAAGGCAAAAGTTTTGCATTTCACCGATTGACACGAGTAAAAATGAATATTTAATAAAATTTATATAGGATAATGATCAGGGAAATTAATGACGGGAAAATGTGACGTATGGATGAATATGGTTGAATAATAATACTTATACTACATAACACCACAACATTATTACTAAAGAATTTACCATACATTGAATACGGAAGATGTCCAAATACTAAGAACGTGATTCAGTGTACAAAGTATGGGAAACGTAAAGAGAATAAAGTTATTTTATGACGTCCTAGTGTATAAGTCATTATTAGAAAAGATGAATTAGAAAAATACAGTAATGAATAAAGACGTACAAATCGAAATTCTATCCAAAACTCGCTTAGGCGATTTTGGTTTCTTATGTAAAAATGGACATTCGAACATAAAAGCTATACGAACATAAGTACTGCATGAAGACAATGAATCCATATAACGATGGTATAGGAATTGTTCATTGTTCACTTTTTACAGTTTTCCCCTCCAAAATGGTATTAATACAATAATATAATACAATTAATACAATATAATACAATTGAGAAAATAACATCGTAATTAATTCAAGTTAGATGACGACATTCTTTTTTACATTACAAGTTTTATAGAGAACGAGTTCGGGTACTTGAGTACAATGCAGAGTAATCAAATTTTTAACATGACACTCGCTTAGAGGGCTATTATAAAATATAAAAATTCAAAGATTAAAACTTTACTTTTATACAAATAATTAAGTTAGACAAACAATGATATGGTTAAAATTTTTACAAAATTTTATTTTTCTGTGGGGAAAATTACATTCATAATGAATAGGTAAAAGGGAAAAACATAAATTTTAAAGTTCATGGATTTTTCGAGGCTTCCATGATAGTACAATTGATAAACTAATTTTATTGACTATTGAAGGTAAAAAATCGAATTAGGTAATGGAAGATGTATAGACCTGTGGTCTAGTGTGTATTTGGGTGTATTAGGTGCAAAGTGTCTATTTTACAATTTCGAGTGACAGATTAGCTGATAGGATTGTTCAAGTAACTGGATAAATGCATGAGCAAGATATATTAGAAAGCAAAAATGATTAAGATTAAGTTACATAGTTAGCACTTACGCGCAATGAAATAGTTTTATTGTGATCCAATGATTTTAGCATAAGGTTTGTATATATAGTGGGCATGCATGCATTTTTTATTGACTGTTGTAGGTACAATTCGAATTACGTAGTGGATGATGTATAGGCCTGTGGTCAAATGTGTATTTATGTTTATTGGGTACAAAGTGTGTATCTGATAATTTCGAGAGACAGATTAGCTGAGAGGATTGTTAAATTAACTGAATAAATGCATGAGCGAGAATTTATATATAGTAAGCAATAATTATGATGTATTATAATGATGATGTTTGCATACGAGTTTTAATGCAAAAGTGACTTGAAGTGCGGAAAGAAAATGAATTCGAATATGTATGAAAAGTAATAGAATTCAATTAGGATTATAGATTTTACATAATTAATCAGTTACACGTATAAGGTAATTAAAAAAAAACTTAGAGGACCTTACAATTAATGAAAGTAAATCTCACGGTTTTAAAATTGAATTTTGACACACAATTAATTTCGACTACTAAAATTCATAGCCATATACTGTAGTAGTATGTCAATTTGACTATAATTTTCGTTTGATACCTTACAAATGGTACAATAACAATTTAAGGACAGTTACTCACGATTAATTGAACAAAAGAAAAATAAAAATACAAATTAAAAAGAGATCAATTATGCATTTTAATGAGCTAACATAATTTTATAATATTCTTAAAAATAAAAGTAAATCGAACCATAGATGAATTTCGACCAAGAATAAAAAAGTTATTGAAATGGAAGGAAAGCATTTCGAACAATCTTTCCTTTTAATAATTTCAATTAAATTTTACATTAAAAATTATTTTTATATACTAAAAATAATATTAAAAAGGTTTAATAATTTTTGCAAGTTAAGTAGAAAAATTATACTCTCGTTAAATGTTGATAGAATTTGAATTATTTGATATTTTGGTCTGAAAACTTGTTTGCATATGATAAATACATATGTTTTATTGTGTAGAAGTTTTATTAAAATTAAATGACAAAAAAGAACAAACAACTGAAATTTAGGGTATGTGCGATCATACGGGGGAATTGAGTGACTAAGCAGGGGTTATAAGTTTGAAATTGACAATACGTCTTTCGTGAGCACTTTGCTCTTTTAAAAAAAATGATTGCTTGTCACACTACTTAGAACAAAAAATTAAAAGAGTTCAACAAACGGAGGGACGGCATGTTCCTCATATACATTACAATAATTACCAAAATCGTTACAACCTTTGTAAAAACGGTTTTGTTACAAACAATAAAATTAGTCATTTTACCTATATATTTATATACGCAACAATGGCATGAAAAGAAAAAACAAATCGGTCAATTTCCTTCTCACAAACAAAAAAAAGGTTAACTAAAGACGCAACCCGGTCAATTCAGGTTGAATTAAATTCTCTTTTACAGCACAAAAAAAGGTTGAATTAAATTCTTAAATTACATTTTCTTAAATTAAATTCTCTTAACTTACAAAGAAAAAGTTGAATTCAATTGACTGCATTGAAATGACTTGGAACTTAAACTCTGACTTGAAACTTAAACTCTGACTTGGAACTTAAACTCTGACTTGGAACTTAAACTCTGACTTGAACTCTATCAAGTATTTCTATAAATCTCTGGGGCGGTTGGCCGTCTTGGCGCAACCTTCTGACTTGACCTCTTATCAAGTATTCTGAAACTAACTTGAACTCGTATCAAGTATTCTGAAACTGTCTGACTTGAAATTAACTGAAAATGGAAAATGACTGCACTTGATCTCTATCAAGTGGAGACGATTAACCTCTGTTTTGGTTGACCCTCTTGGTGCAACCTTCTGACTTCAAAAACTGGACTTCAAAAACTGACTTCAAAAATGACTTCAAAAAATGACTTCAAAAAAATGACTTCAAAACTGACTTCAAAACTGACTTCAAGTATCTCTCTAAATCTATAAACTCTCTATAAACACTCTCTTTCTTAATTTGCAAGTCAATTGAATCCAATAATTGAAAAAAAATGTGCAAACAAAAAATAAAAAAAAATGTAAACAATATTTCATTCTAATGTACGGGAAGGTACATAAAATAAAATTATTCTATACTGAATATAATAGTGAAAATAACTGAAATTAACTCTGAAATTAACTCTCTGAAATTAACTCTGTGACTTTTAACTTCTGTTACATTTAACTTCTGTTACATTTAACTTCTGTTATTTAACTTCTGTGAAAATTACTGTTTCACTAAAAAAATGTATCACTGGTGTCTGAAATGTTCACTTTGTTTTGTGTTAATTCTGGCTCAATACTAAATATTAACTGTTAATAATACTGACTTTTCAAATGTTTATAAATTACTTAAAAAAAAGAAACTGTTCTTAACAAAATTTCCTTGATACGTGTCCTGAAGACGTCTTGCTGGCTACTTCTTCTTGGATGAAAACTAGGCGTGGAGAACTTGGAGTCGTGACACACCGGTTCAAGGGTGGATGTTACGAACTAGAAGTCGTGACACGCCGGTCAAATGGTTTTATCCTGATGCAGGGTAATTTCTATCTTGGCCAAAGAGTGGCCTCTTCTTAAAATCATCTTCTTCTTAAAATAATCTTCTCATCCTGATGCAGGGTAATTTCTATCTTGGCCAAAGAGTGGCCTCTTCTTAAAATAATCTTCTTAAAATCTTCTTTTTATCCTGATGCAGTGGTCGCCAGCTGTTAACCCCTCCGTCTATGGCCCTGGGTTGGTCGGATCGACGGGGGTTCTAGTTACGGAGGCAAGCAACGGATATTTCTTCTATATACTTTTCTTCTATAATTTCTAATTCTTTCTCTGATACTTTATAACTTATCGACTTTACTAAGTTCCTCTGACGATAGCCCAACTCGAGGGGAAAATAAAAAAGTTTCTCTTACTGTAAATTTACTTCTTAAAAATTTACAGTTATGCTCTGAATTTACAGGGGTAGAGGTTCGACCTCTTTCGACCATAGCTCAGGCCGGAATCTAAAAATATTAAGGAGGCAAGGGGCCTCTGCCCCCTCCCCGCAGCGAGGCTGCTAACAAGGGAGTCTCTTAGCAGTGACCAAAGCAGGAGCCGTAATGAAGTGTCCTTCATTTTACAAATACATGTATAAAATATGCCTGAATGTTGGGGGATGGCAGTTGGAGGTTAAGTTTCCCCCCTTTTAAACACGATCAGGTGTTTGAAAGTTTCCAAATAAAAATTAAAAAAATAAATAAAAATAAAAACTAATCTTATTTTTTTTTGCCACGTCTTCATTTCTGAAGGCGATATTATTTCACGACTGAGTACATTTTTTTGTTTGGGTTTATTACAATTATGATTTCGATTATGGATTACTTCCCATTCGCTTATGATTGTCCCTTACAGTTCTATTAAAGTACATTCTTACATTATATATAAAGTCATTACATTCAATTATAGTTTCATTGAAGTACATTACAAGTTATTATTAATTAAAGTATTAGTTAATTACAATTAAACAGTTACTATAGCTTTGTTTTGTTTTTACAGTGTTTCATATTAATAGACAATTAAGATGTTAGAAATATAATACAAAGTACATGGCACACATGATATAGATTTATATACATAATATGTTATAATATGTTTAACATGTTATAAATTTGGATCAGAGCGAAAGGGGATGTTTATCTTAGAAACGTTCGGTTCTGCTGATTCGCGAATTTGAGCATTTAACTACTGTAAGCCTAATGAATGCCTTGTGAGGGTTGAACGCACTTAAAAAAAATAATAAAAAAAAATATATGTGGACGTATTTTACATGTACATAATCCAATAGGTTGTGTGCGTAATATAGAGACGCGTAAAATATGGACTGATAGGTTGATAGGTATCAGTAGACAATAGGTAGGAAACAACATAACTAATGATGTATAGAGAATGAAGTTTCTTTTTCTTTTTATTATTATTATTATTATTATTATTATTATTATTAAGGAATTTACCATACATTCAATACGGAAGATGTCCAAATACTAAACACGTGATTCAGTGTTCAAGGTATGGAAAACGTGAAGAGAATTAAGTTACTTTATGACGTCATAGTTATTCACATTATGTCATACGTGCAGTATAACTGTAAGTCATTATTTGGGAGGACCTAAAAGAAACGAATTAAAGACAGAATGGGTATCAAGGACTAAGAAGCACAACTACGGGTTCCAGTCCTCTTATATGCAATGTGTATGTATAATCTAGGGTCGAGGGTGAGATGCAAGACAATCATAATTAATTATAATAACTTCTATAACAAATGGAAAATGGATACGACTAAACCATAGATATGGTAGATCGTAGGGTTGTGACACGAACAAAAAAATAGGAAGCTACAAGTAAAATTATTATCCAAACTCGCGTTAAGCGATTTTGGTTCTTATGTAAAAATGAATATTGATTATTCATTTCATTTTTACATTGCTCTCCCCTTTTAAAAAACGATATTTATACAATAATCTAATAGGGTACCATTAATACAATACAAATGAGAAAATAACATCCTAACTACTTCAAGTTAGATGACGAATTTTTTCTTTACATTACAAATTTTTATACAGAACAAGTGAGTTATTATATAATATAAAAAATTCAAAGATTAATACTTTAATTTATGCAAACAGAATAAAAGGATTAATACATTAATTTGGACAAACAATTAAGTTAGGCAAAGAATGGTATTGTTAATTTAAAAAAAAATTCTGTGGGGAAAATTACATACATACTGAATAGTAGGTAAAAGGGAAAAATATAAATTATTTTCCAAAGTTACCCTGATCGTGCAGTCTATAACTAATTTTATTGACTATTGTAGGTAAAAATCGAATTACGTAATGGATGATGTATAGACCTGTGGTCTAGTGTGTATGTGTGTGTATTAGATACAAAGTGTGTATCTTATAAATTTGAGGGATAGATTAGCGGAGAGGATTCTTAAATTAACTGAATAAATGCCTGAGCAAAAATTTATATATAGTAAGCAAAAAGGCTTAGGACTATATAAATAGCAGAGTTAGCACCTACACGCTATGAAATAGTTTGTGATATCGAATGATTTTAGAATAAGGTTTGTATATATAGTATATATAGTGTGCATACATGCGTGTGTATGTGTAGAGATTTGGAAGGTTTTTGAATTAACAAAGTTTAAAAATAATGTATAATAATTTAAGATGGGTTTAGGGTTATAAAATCTTTTGAGTCAATTATTGTTGTTATTATTATTATTATCATAAAATCCTTTAAGTTCAAGGTAGTATTTAAGTATTTAATTAAATCAGTTACACGTATTAAGGTAATAAAAAATGTACTTAGAGGACTTACAATTGATGAAAGTAAATCTCACGGTTTAAAAATTGAATTTTGAAGATGGAATTAAATTCGACTAGTAACATTCCTAGCTATATATGAACTATATAACCATTAACATTAACCAGAAGTATCGGTACGATAATTGAATTAAGAAAATTAAGAATACAAATTAAAAATATAAATCAATTTATGCATTTTAATGAGCTAAACAGTTTTATAATATTCTTAAAAATAAAAGTAAATCGAACCTTAGATGAGTTTCGGCCAAGAATAAAAGTGTTATTGAAATGGAAGGAAAGCATTTCGAACAATCTTTTCTTTTAATAATTTCAGGTAAATTTTACATTAAAAATTATTTTTATATACTAAAAAAAATATTAAAAGGTTTAATAATTTTTGCATGTTAAGTAGAAAAATTATACTCTTTCGTTAAATGTTGATAGACTGAATTATTTGATATTTTAGTCTGAAAACTTGTTTGCATATGATAAATACATATGTTTTATTGTGTAGAAGTTTTATTAAAATTAAATGACAAAAAAAGAATAAACACAACTGAAATTTAGGGTATGTGCGGTCCTACGGGTAAATTTCCCGACCATACAGAGCAAGATAAATTAGGTACATGATCGATTAATTATTACACTATTTCTGTCATCATATAATCGCAATAATTATAAAACTCGTTACCAACATTTGTAAAACGGTTTTGGTTGCCAACAATAAAATATGTCATTTTACCTATATATTTTTATACGCAACAATGGCATGAAAAGAAGACAAATCGGTCCATTTCCTTCTTACAACAAAACAAAGAAAGGTTAACTAAAGACGCAACCCGGTCAATTCAGGTTGAATTAAATTCTCTTTACAACAAAAAAAAGGTTGAATTAAATTCTTAAATTACATTTTCTTAAATTAAATTCTCTTAACTTACAAAGAAAAAGTTGAATTCAATTGACTGCATTGAAATGACTTGGGACTTAAAAACTGACTTCTTAAAAACTAACTGCTTCAAAACTAACTGCTTCAAAACTAACTGCTTCAAAACTAACTGCTTCAAAACTAACTGCTTCAAAACTAACTGCTTCAAAACTAACTGCTTCAAAACTAACTGCTTCAAAACTAACTGCTTCAAAACTAACTGCTTCAAACTAACTGCTTCAAACTAACTGCTTCAAAACTGGCTTCTTCAAAACTGGCTTCTTCAAAACTGGCTTCTTCAAAACTGGCTTCTTCAAAACTGGCTTCTTCAAAACTGACTTCTGTAATCTCTGGGGCGGTTGTCCCTCTTGGATGCAACCTATTGACTTGACCTCTTACCAAGTATTTCTATAAATCTCTGGGGCGGTTGTCCCTTTTGGCGCAACCTTCTGACTTGACCTCTTGTCAAGTATTTCTATAAATCTCTGGGGGCGGTTGTCCATCTTGGCGCAACCTTCTGACTTGACCTCTTGTCAAGTATTTCTATAAATCTCTGGGGGCGGTTGTCCATCTTGGCGCAACCTTCTGACTTGACCTTTGTCAAGTATTTCTATAAATCTCTGGGGCGGTTGTCCCTTTTGGCGCAACCTTCTGACTTGACCTCTTGTCAAGTATTTCTATAAATCTCTGGGGCGGTTGTCCATCTTGGCGCAACCTTCTGACTTGACCTCTTGTCAAGTATTTCTATAAATCTCTGGGGCGGTTGTTCATCTTGGATGCAACCTTCTGAAAACTGATTTGCAACTTATTGCAAATAAAACTGACTCGAAACTATCTCGAGTATCTTTATAAATCTCTGGGGTTTGGTTATCCCTTTTGGATGCAACCAACTGAAAACTGATTTGCAACTTATTTGCAAATAAAACTGACTCGAAACTACCTCGAGTATCTTTATAAATCTCTGGGGGCGGTTGTCCATCTTGGCGCAACTTCTGAAAACTGATTTGCAACTTATTTGCAAATAAAACTGACTCGAAACTACTTCGAGTATCTTTATAAATCTCTGGGGTTTGGTTATCCCTTTTGGATGAAACCAACTGAAAACTGATTTGCAACTTATTTGCAAATAAAACTGACTCGAAACTACTTCGAGTATCTTTATAAATCTCTGGGGTTTGGTTATCCCTTTTGGATGCAACCAACTGAAAACTGATTTGCAACTTATTTGCAAATAAAAGTGACTCGAAACTACTTCGAGTATCTTTATAAATCTCTGGGGTTTGGTTGTCCCTCTTGGCGCAACCTTCTGAAAACTGATTTGCAACTTATTTGCAACGAAAACTGACTTCAAAACTGACTTGCAACTTATTTGCAACGAAAACTGACTTCAAAACTGACTTGCAACTTATTTGCAACTAAAACTGACTTCAAAACTGACTTGCAACTTCTTTGCAACTAAAACTTACTTCAAAACTGACTTGCAACTTCCTTGCAACTAAAACTGACTTCAAAACTGACTTGCAACTTCTTTGCAACTAAAACTGACTTGCAACTTATTTGCAACGAAAACTGACTTCAAAACTGACTTGCAACTTATTTGCAACGAAAACTGACTTCAAAACTGACTTGCAACTTCTTTGCAACTAAAACTGACTTGCAACGTATTTGCAACTAAAACTGACATCAAAACTGACTTGCAACTTCTTTGCAACTAACACTGACTTCAAAACTGACTTGCAACTTCTTTGCAACTAAAACTGACTTCAAAACTGACTTGCAACTTATTTGCAACTAAAACTGACTTCAAAACTGACTTGCAACTTCTTTGCACCTAAAACTGACTTCAAAACTGACTTGCAACTTCTTTGCAACTAAAACTGACTTCAAAACGGACTTGCAACTTCTTTGCAACTAAAACTGACTTCAAAACGGACTTGCAAGTTCTTTGCAACTAAAACTGACTTCAAATATCTCTCTAAATCTATAAACTCTCTATAAACACTCTCTCTCTTAATTTGCAAGTCAATTCAATTCAGTAATTGAAAAAAATTTGCAAACAAAAATATAAAATGTAAACGACATTTCACTCTAATGTACACGAAGGTACGATACTATTATGTTTCATACATAAAATAAAATTATTCTATACTGAATATAACAGTGAAAATAACTGAAATTCTCTCTCTGAAATTAATTCTCTCTGAAATTAACTTTCTGTTACAATAAACTTTCTGTTACTATAAACTTTCTGTTACAATAAACTTTCTGTTACAATAAACTTTCTGTTACAATAAACTCTCTCTGAAATTAACTCTCTCTGAAATTAACTCTCTCTGAAATTAATTCTCTCTGTAATTAACTCTCTCTGAAATTAACTCTCTTTGAAATTAACTCTCTTTGAAATTAACTCTCTTTGAAATTAACTCTCTGTTACAATTAACTCTCTGTTACAATTAACTTCTCTTACATTTTAACTTCTATTTCATTTTAACTTCTCTTACATTTAACTTCTCTTAGTAATTTTCACAGAAGTTAAATGTGTTTCACTAAACAAAAATGTATCACTAGTGTCTGAAATGTTCACTGTGTTTCTTGTAAATTCTGATTTGATACTCATTATTAACTGTTAATAATACTGACTTTTCAAGTGTTTATAAATTACTTAAAAAACAAAATGTACTTAACAAAAGTTCTACTGGCAAAATCCTCAGAGACGTCCTGAAGACGTCTTGCTGGCTACTTCTTCTTGGATGAAAACTAGGCGTGAAGAACTTGGAGTCGTGACACACCGGTCAAGGGTGGATGTTACGAACTAGAAGTCGTGACACGCCGGTCAAATGGTTTTATCCTGATGCAGGGTAATTTCTATCTTGGCCAAAGAGTGGCCTCTTCTTAAAATCATCTTCTTAAAATAATCTTCTCATCCTGATGCATGGTAATTCTATCTCGGCCAAAGAGTGGCCTCTTCTTAAAATCATCTTCTTAAAATAATCTTCTCATCCTGATGCATGGTAATTTCTATCTTGGCCAAAGAGTGGCCTCTTCTTAAAATAATCTTCTTAAAATCTTCTTTTTATCCTGATGCAGGGTAATTTCTATCTTGGCCAAAGAGTGGCCTCTTCTTAAAATAATCTTCTTAAAATCTTCTTTTTATCCTGATGCAGGGTCGCCAGCTGTTAACCCCTCCGTCTATGGCCCTGGGTTGGTTCGGATCGACGGGGGTTCTAGTTACGGAGGCAAGCAACGGATATTTCTTCTATATACTTTTCTTCTATAACTTTCTAATTCTTTTCTCTGATACTTTATAACTTATCGACTTTACTAAGTTCCTCTGACGATAGCCCAACTCGAGGGGGAAAATAAAAAAGTTCTCTTACTGTAAATTTACTTCTTAAAAATTTACAGTTAGTGCTCTGAATTTACAGGTGTAGAGGTTCGACCTCTTTCGACCATAGCTCAGGCCGGAATCTAAA
>JAJOZX010005082.1:355000-362632 GCA_023014485.1 Bathynomus jamesi | reverse complement strand
AACGCCACTCGCTACATTAGCCCAACACGACTCCGCTCCATCAACGATCACCCTCTGTTTCCTGCCTCGCAACCACTCTTCTAGCCAATTTATTACTACACCCCTGATTCCATGAGCCTTAGTTTTTTCAATGAGTCTTTTGTGCGGCACGGTGTCAAACGCTTTTTGAAAATCTAAATACACTACATCAACCGCCCGATGTCTATCGTAAACGTCAACCACGCTTTGGAAAAATTCTAAAAGATTAGTTAAGCAAGATTTGTTTCGCCTAAATCCGTGCTGCGTATTTCTAACTAGCTTATGGAATTCTAAGTGATCGACTATACTATCCCTAATTATTGATTCCAGTAGCTTACCTACAACAGACGTTAAACTGATTGGTCTATAATTCCCCGTCGCACCTTTATCGCCTTTCTTAAAGATAGGTGTTACGTTTGCTAACTTGAAATTATCTGGTATGGACCCCTCAGAAATAGACGCATTAAAAATCTTTGTTAGCGGCACAACAATGCTATCTTTTAATTCTTTTAGTTGTATGGGATATATGGAATCCGGCCCCGGTGATTTACGCGTTTTCATTTTATCAATATAGCGCGTTACCTCCCCTACACTAACCACTATATTATCCAAAATATTACCATTATCAAACGGTATTATGTCCGTGACCGTAGGGATATTTGTTACCTCTTCTATAGTAAAAACTGACGTAAAAAATTCGTTTAGCAAGGTAGCCACTTCCTTGTTTTCAGAAACTAGATCTCCGTTTAGATTTTTCAAAGGCCCCAAGACGCTTTTTACTGGATTTCTATTATTGACGTATTAAAAGAATCGCTTGGGGTTCTCTTTACCGTCACGAGCTATGGAGATTTCAAATTCGCGCTTGGACTTTTTTATTACACTTTTCGCTTCACGCCTTAGAGATATGTAGTTGTTTCGTAACCACAAATTGTCTTTATCGCACTTATGTAGCCTATAAGCCCTATCTCTACTCTTTATAATGTCTCCTACTCTAGAAGTAAACCACAAGGGCTTGTTGTTTACTTTCGCACGCTTAATTTTGTACGGTACACATTCCTCATTTATAGTCCTAAATACTGTTTCGAACGATTCCCACATTAGTTTTGCGTTGGAGTTCCTCTTCACGTTTTCCAAATTGACGTGTGACAATTTATTTCGAAATATATACATATATATATATATATATATATTAGGGTGATGCAAAAAAGGGGTCAAATTTTTTTTTTTCAATTTTCAGGGAGACACCCTCCTATTTTATTCATATTCCTAAGAAAGCATTGTATGCGAAATTTGGGGTTGAAAAAGAGAAATTAGAGGTTGCTACCAAGCTTTAAAAATAAATGTATATCAGTTTGTGCTCAAAAATATTGTTTTGTTGATATTTTCGCCGGAGCCGGTTTGATATGTACCTAGTTAACCTAGTTTGAAAAAAAACGATGACATTCTAGACTATAGTACGTAGTGAGCTCATAAAATAGTAAATAATAGGCACGCTGATTTCCGCACCACCCTCTGAGGTACAGCGTATAGCGCGTTAACTTTTTTTTATGTGGAAGTTTCCCCAGTAGGCATATCATAACCACTTATGTATGTTTATTTTCGTTTTTTGTGAAGCAAGAGTAATGTTTTCTTGTTTTTGTTTGAGAGTGACGACCTGTAACTTTTAACAATTTGAAGAAGGTATTGTTTCTGCTCTTCATCATTGGTTATCAGTTTGTTGTATTCCTCCATCAGTCGTACACCTCTTTCCGCAATGTCGTTTACCACTTTGAGTCCATATGCGATATCTCTTGCATTCGCATAACTTTCATCATCATTCCATTCTTCAGCATCTTTTTCAAGAAAAGTGCAAGGCACCTCTAGGATTTCAAAGAATCTTTTTGTGTTCGCAGTAACGAAATCCTGCAGTTGTTTCTGCCCAGCTGATTCAGGATTTTTATTGATGCTCGTTTGCTCGGTTTTGAGTCAACTGGTTTCTGCAGAGCATGCTTCATTTTGTTTTTTGTCTCATGCGAAACAGCTGAATCAAAAAATGCAAGCGCCACAAGCTCCTCAGAGAGGTACCACAAATGTCTCAAAAACTTATTGAGTGCAGCACTTGCAATTTTGTCATCCTTTTGCTTGTAGAGCTGCAGACTTTGCACAAAATGCAAATCTGAACGGGGGGCGCATGAGGGTATGGGTGCCAGGTACCACGATCTGATGTATATCGCAGCTGAAAAGCAGCAAACATCTCTCAGTCCTTTTTCCTCTCTCTCAGTTAGTTTAAACTGAGATTTAAACATCCAAATTTTAATGCAGTAAATTAGCTTGCCCATCCATCGTGCTCTGTGATAAGCTCCGGGTGCTTTAAAGCTGATTCCTGACTTGGGGGCACTACCGATGAAAATGAGCGTTAGCTCGAGCAATTCCTTGTAGTCATCACGAGGCTGCTGTTCATCAAGCTGAGCTTGAGCAAATTGAATGAGTTCTTCAGCATCTGAGATTTTCTCTGCAATGTTAGGGTCATCTGTTGCTGTTTGGTAATTGTTCTTGTCAATTTCCACCCACTTTGCTTTGAATCTCTTAAACAGTTGTATGTCAGGGCCACTAGAAGATGGCAAGGAGACAGAAACTGCAGCTTCTAACACTATTTCGAAAATATGATGTCGGCAAGCCAGCCACAGCATATCTTTATCCAATCTTTGCTCTAGTAACATACAAGCACCACTCTTAGAACCTGTGTTGGAGGCAGTGGTGTCAAAACACATGCCCTTCACTTGGTCAGATATATTCCACTCCAATACTAACTGATGGACAGCATCTGCAATGTTTTGACCAGTTCCTCTGGCAAGTTTGGGAATACCAAGAAGCTGATCAACTCCTTGGCCGGAAATTAGAACTGGCAGTCGATCAACATTTTCATGACCAGTAATATCTTCCAGTAGTTTGCCGTCCCAATGTATTTGGAGAGGGCAATTTGTTTCGAAATCCTGCTTCAAATTTTCTACCATTGTCTTGCGGTTCCTTTGTCTTGCTCTCCGTATCGATGAATAGCTAACACTGTATTCTTCAGGGTTTTGCCCAAGAGCATTGATTGTTGGGATCAAGATTTCCGAAGCAGCTCTATCACTTACTTTTGCAGCATCAAGAGATACAAGCATTGAAGAATCCATAAGCTTTGCACTCTTAGACTTTGATCTACTTTGTCTCGAAGTTGATGGCTGCTGAGGGTCAGCAACAAATTCTTCTTCTGATTTTGAACTATCTTCATTCAAACTTGAAGGACTTGAACTTGAGAGCACTGCTGCTTCGAAAACGGCTGTTTCCCTCTTTCTTTTCTTTTCAAGCAATGTTTCCTTTTCTCTAGCAATCTCTTCCATTTGTGAAAAAACTTTATCCACTCCAGACATTTTGCCTTTTCTTCCTTTTTGTCGTTGCAGCATCAAAAACTCACGATCTTCATCTATCTTTATCATGTCAAGAGCACTTGCATGTGCAATGTCAAACAGATCTTGCAAGTCATTTTGCCAGCTCTCTTGTTTTTGAAGTAGTGCAGGTGATTGCTTCTTCTTATTATTTCTGTTCTTCTTTAGTTTCTCCCACTCGTTGAAAAGTTTCTTTACTCTCTCCACGACATGACATTTCAACACTGTTGGGATGCGTGCCTTTTCCCACACATCCATAACATCTCTAGCAGTCAACAAAGCCGCTGTTTTCACCTGTTGCTTTTTATTGATCTTGTAGCTCATAAACAATGCTAATGTTTCCCTTTTAGATGGAAGCTGGGTTTCTTTGAAGAACTCTATAGGATGTCCTATGAGCCAAACAACTGTTTTGTGACGCGTATGCCGCTCCATGAGTGCAACTCAGCAACTGCTATACAACCACTCTCAGCGAAGGCAGCAAAGATACTGAGTCAGTGACGCCGCACTTACACTGACGCGGCCGCCACAGTGACGTCACAGCAAAGAAATGATTCTAGAATGTTCGGCCACGGCGTCTATAGCAATGAAAGGGATGAGAAGGTTTACGGAAAGAGGTTCAGAGTCTGTTGACTGCTATATGTTGCTGACTACCATTTTTTATGAAATCTGCAAAATAAATAAATGTACAATAAATACAAACTGAAAAATAACAATATACAAAATGTTCAATGGATGGTAGCAACCTCTAAAATGTCTTCAATTGTGCTGAAATTTTGCATGTTCAGTTTTTACACTAAATTAAATAAAATTAGAGGGTGTCTTCAAGTTTTTGAAATGATAAGTTATTTTGCATCACCCTAATATATATATATATATATATATATATATATATATATATATATATATATATATATATACACATATATGCTCCAGATAGAGAGGAAATTCAGAGAAGCATGAAAGCGATTGATCTCGGGATAATAATGACAGGTGATGCCAAATTCGAAACACAAAATTAGATAGCGATAAATGAAGCAAAAAGAGTCGCCGGACAGGTTCTAAGAACGTTCAAGAGAAGGGACAGGACAGTAATGATTCCCCTGCTAAAAACACTGATTATACCAAAACTTGAATACAGCTCAGTTTTGACGTCCCCATATAAAAAGGAAGAAACTAATAAACTAGAAGAAACGCAAAGGCATTTCACAGCCAAGATTGATGGCTGCAAAGAACTCAACTACTGGGAAAGACTACGTAAACTAAATCTGTACTCACTGGAAAGAAGAAGAGAGAGGTACATCATAATCTACATATGGAAAATGATCGAAAAACTGGTACCAAACCTAAAACTAAACCCAATTACCATTCAAACAACACTGGAAAATAGGAAAGGCAGAATGTGTAGTGTTCCCAAATTAAAAGCACGACAAGGGACCTCCTAAACCCTGAAGGAAAATAGCTTGGTTGTCAGGGGGCCAAGACTTTTCAACCAGCTTCCTAAGGACCTCAGAAACGTAACAGGGGGCAAACTTGAAGTCTTCAAGAAAAGACTGGATGCCTGGCTCAGGACAGTACCAGGTGAGCCGGGCGTGCCTGGCTATGTACGGTGGAGAGCGCAAGAAAGTAACTCGCTCCTTCACCAGGCCAGAACTAGAGGCGGGGCCACAAGCTTGACCTCCGTGTGAAGAGAGACCAACACACGAAACAACATAAGGTTCATAAGGTTCATAAGGTATATATATATATATATATATATTATATATATATATATATATATTATATATATATATATATATATATACATGTGATATATATATATGTGTATATATATATATATATATATATATATATATATATATATATTTACACGTGTATATATATATATATATATGAAATAGGATCCCTCCTAAGGAGACGTAATTTTACATTTAGGATAAAAACGAAGACGTAGAGCAAGAAAGTCATTATATTTGGCTGCAGCCGACGTTTCGGGCAACTCTACCCATTTTCAAGGCCTAATAAAATAAAAAGCTAAAATTAATGCATGACAAAAAAAAAAATATACGAATGTCAAAAACAAACTAATTCATAGCACAGAATAAAACCACTTAAAGAATAAAAATTAAAAAGCGTAAAACAAGCATAAGCCAAAAACAAAAATTAAAAATTATATACATGACAAATAACACATGATAAAAGTAAAACTTTAAAACTAAAAACATTCAAACAAATTAGTTAAAAACTTCACTAATAAAAAGTTAAATGAAAAAACGCAAAAGTGCACGAAACATACCATGCTCACTTGACATCCTCAAACAACTGAGGCGAAAAGGAGACAGGGTCAAGGGGAAAAACAGAAAAATTTAGTTGGTAGGCATTCTAATTAATAAAAGGGGGTAACAGCTAGAATCAATATTTAAGCTGGAGTTCAGAAATTTAATGCACAAAGATTCATAAATACGGAGAGAGGACGGACATTTTAATGATTTAAGAATTTTAAAGTTATTAACGGAAATATCAACTTTACACTTAACAGAATGATTTCTAATGGCAGACTGTTCCTTTTTAGATAAAACTTTCCCTGTCCTATGGCTAATACCCATATGGGAGCAAAATCTTGCCTGCAAAGAACGAACTGTGCTGCCAACGTAGTTCCCCTGGGAACACCCAGGGCAGGTAAACAAATAAACGACAGAACAGTTCATCGCAGGGGGGATTTTGTCCTTACAACGGAAAAAACATTCAAGGGTATTATTATTCACAAAAGCAACCTTAAAATCAGTGTGAAAATAAAATTTCCTCACCACACTCAACAAGTGCTTTTTCACAAAAGTGTTAAATTGGTAGAGGTCAGGTAAAACAAGATATTTACAATTCTTAGGAACATCATACGTTGGGATAAGTTTGGGGAATAAACATTATTAAGTAATTTACCAATAATACCTTGTACAAGAACCCGTGGAAAACCATTTTTAAAGAAAAAATCAGTAAGGAATTCAAACTCATTATGAAGCAGAGCAAAGTTTGAGCAAATATTATAAGCTCTATGCACTAAAGTGCGAATCGAACTTAGTTTGTAATTAAAATCGCAAAAACTATAAAAATTAAAACCTAAACCCGTAAAAGTAGGCTTCCGGTATGTAGAAGTTAAAACAGTTGAGCCTGATTTGGAAACCAAAACATCAAGGAAAGGAATAGAACCTTGAACTTCCTTTTCCTGCGTAAATATAATGTTCTTATGAAGTGTGTTCAAAAAATTTAAAAACTGAACTGATTGATTATCCGTTTGGAATAAAGCAAACGTGTCATCAACATAACGTCTGTACAAATTCGGCTTAAGGTGAGGGGGGCACTCACAGAAGGCCCTTTCCTCAAGATGAGACATGAAAATATTCGCAAAAACGGGACCCAAGGGGCTCCCCATCCCCACTCCATCCAACTGACGGTAAACTACCCCTTGAAAACTAAAAAAGTTATCCTTGACAGCCAAATTCAGAAGCTGCTCAAACTGTGCTCTGCCAAAGCCGTGAAAAAGTGAGTCCGGCTGTGGAAAAGCTTTATTTAAAATAATTGTAATGGTCTCATCCAAGGGGACATTTGTAAAGAGGGAAGATACATCAAAACTTGTCATAAACAAAGAATTCATATTAAACTTCTTAATTTCCGACACAAAAGAAAAACTATCCTTAACACTGTACAAGTTCACAGTAAATGATGATAACAGTGGGACGGTAGTTTACCGTCAGTTGGATGGAGTGGGGATGGGGAGCCCCTTGGGTCCCGTTTTTGCGAATATTTTCATGTCTCATCTTGAGGAAAGGGCCTTCTGTGAGTGCCCCCCTCACCTTAAGCCGAATTTGTACAGACGTTATGTTGATGACACGTTTGCTTTATTCCAAACGGATAATCAATCAGTTCAGTTTTTAAATTTTTTGAACACACTTCATAAGAACATTATATTTACGCAGGAAAAGGAAGTTCAAGGTTCTATTCCTTTCCTTGATGTTTTGGTTTCCAAATCAGGCTCAACTGTTTTAACTTCTACATACCGGAAGCCTACTTTTACGGGTTTAGGTTTTAATTTTAATAGTTTTTGCGATTTTAATTACAAACTAAGTTCGATTCGCACTTTAGTGCATAGAGCTTATAATATTTGCTCAAACTTTGCTCTGCTTCATAATGAGTTTGAATTCCTTACTGATTTTTT
>JAJOZX010005082.1:300000-347500 GCA_023014485.1 Bathynomus jamesi | reverse complement strand
ATTTGTATATATAGATATGTATGTATATATATATATATGTGTGGGTGTGTGGTGTATGTTATTTATTTTTTCTTTTTTTTCTTCTGTAACCTATATATAGGCTTAACCTTTTTATGTACTTCAGTGTTCCTGAGGATGTCATTAGACGAAAGCGCTTGAGCACCATTTTGTGTTTCCTTTCCTTCGTGGTTTTATTCATCATATAATATATATATATATATATATATATACACATATATAATTATATATACATATATATATATATATTAGTGATGTAGGTCACATCCGCATCCGCATCCGCGGAACATCCGCACATTTTCTCGCATCCGCATCCGCGTCCGCATCCGCACTTTGGACTGCGGATGTCGTGCGGATGTGGACCGTTGAGATAAAACGTCATTAATAAGCGGAAATTATCAAATTCTACTATATTAATAGAACTAGTTCATTGTGCGCAATAGTGATGCAAGCGACAAGACGAGAGGCTGTTCTTGTATGAAGTTACTCTGTTGCAACCTACTTAGATCCACGTTACAAAGCTAAGTTATTTTCACCTAGTTCATTAGAACGACTTAAATCATCACTTGGCAAAGCAGTTGAAGAGCTTCAATCTCTTGAATCTGTCGCTTCGCCACCCACCAAAAGAATAAAAGTTTCAGTGACATAACCAACACCTTCAACAAGCAAATCTATCACAGAATCTGTCTCTCAGTTTCTTGAGTCAAGAAGCAATGACGAGACCTACGCGATGTCAAAAGATGTAGTAAAAATGATCGAGAGCTATCACCAAGAAAACGCCTGGCTGCATGTGACAATCCTATTAGTGGTGGAAAAATACGCAGAATATCTATCCATACTTGAGTAAACTTGCAAGGAAACATTTAGCCTGTCCTCCAACAAACGTACCAAGCGAGAGATTATTTAGCAGTGCTGGATTAATATATGATGAAAAGAGAAACAGACTGGCAGCAGAAAAGGCAGAAAATTAATGTTCCTTAAGCATAACCTTCCTATAATTAAGTTTGAATATTAAACGATGAACATCTTAGTTTACTTTATTTTAATTACTCATTTATAAATATGCCTAATAAAACTTTAAACTTAATATAAATAGTTATCAAGCTAATTAAAGATCTCTTTCTATAAGGGTGGAGGTTGGGGAAAGAGGTCGGGTAACACAATTATGGTTTCTAATTGTGGCTGAAACTCAACAAAATATAACGAATTTATTTGCAGACGAATTCACTAATTGATTTCTATATTAGTTAGATGCTTGCTATTATTTTATATGTTCAGGGAAAAGTACAGCAATTATTGTACAATTAATCAATTATACTACATTATAGCTACAGCTCTCTCTATATAATAACTTATTATATACGTTAAACACAACAAATCTCGAATATATCCTAAAAAATAACGAAAATGTAGACATCCGCATCCGCATCCGCATCCGCGGATGTTGAAATCAAACATCCGCATCCGCATCCGCGGATGTGAAAAAAATGACATCCGCTACATCACTAATATATATATACACACATATATACACTATATGATGAAAAGTATTCGGACACCCCGGAAAATCCGCATTTCTGCAAATATCACCTTCGCCGAAAGGTATGCTGGGAAAAAGCGGGGCGAAACTATAATGCTGAGGTGTTCTGTTAAGTTATCAATTACTGTTGTGAAGCCATGCCGCGCGCACGTGAACTCTCCGAGTTCCAACGTGGACTCGTCATCGGATGTTATTTAAGTAACGTTTCTATACGAAACATTGCAGCCAAACAGGATATACAAAAGTCGACTGTAGCGGATGTTATCATGAGATGGAAGCACGACGGTGCAATTAACGTGAAAAAACGTTCCGGACGACCACGCAAACTGACGGAACGTGATAGAAGAAGTCTGGTACGACATGTCAAGAAGTCCCGCACGTCCTCTGCCGCTTCCATCGCTGAGGAGGTAGGAAGAGCATCCGGTACCTCCGTTAGTACTGTAACTATCCGCAGAGAGATGCACAGACTCGGTTATTATGGTAGAGCAGCTGTACACAAGCCACTGATTACAAAAGTTAATGCCACGCGCGCGTCGTTTGGCCTGGTGTGTCTCCCGTCGTTCCTGGACCGTGGAGGACTGGAAAACTGTTCTTTGGAGCGACGAGTCGCGGTATTCACTCTTCCAGTCTGATGGGCGTGTTTGGGTGTGGCGACAGCCCGGAGAACGGCTTCTTCCTGACTGTGTACGTCCAACGGTGAAGTTCGGTGGAGGGTCCATCATGGTATGGGGTTGTTTTTCCTGGCTAGGGCTCGGCCCGTTGGTTGTTATACCCACTACCATGAACCCTGACGTTTATCTCGACGTTCTGGACAATTCGGCCCTCCCTACACTGTGGCAATACTACGGAGATGGCCATTGTTTGTTTCAACAGGATCGAGCTCCCTGCCATACTGCAAGGCGTGTGCAGGACTGGTTTCGTGAAAATAAGGTGGATTTGTTAGACTGGCCTGCTCAGAGCCCCGATCTCAACCCAATCGAGCACATGTGGGACGAACTGGAGCGACGGATACGAAACCGCACACCACGCCCGGCTTCACTTGCATCTCTTGCATCAGCTCTGCAAGAGGAATGGCGAGCCATTCCTGCACACACTTACCGAAAACTGGTGGAAAGTATGCCTCGACGTGTTGACGCTGTAATAAAAGCAAAGGGTGGACCTACTGGTTACTAAATGCAATAATAAAACCATTTTTCCCAAAATCATGCGGTGTCCGAATACTTTTGATCATATAGTGTATATATATATATACATATATATATACACACACATATATATATATATATATAAATATATATATATAATATATACACACATATATACTGTATATATACATATATATACACACACACATATATATATTATATATATACACACACACATATATATATATATATATATATATATATATATATATATATATACACACACATATATATATATATTATATATATATATATATATATATATATATATATATATATATATATATATATATATGTAAAAATGAACAATGAATAATCCATATTCATTTTTACATAAGAAACCAAAATTGCCTAAGCGAGTTTTGGATAAAAAATTTATTTGTAGCTTCCTATTTTTGTTTGTGTCACAACCCTATGATCTACCATTTCTGTGGTTTAGTCGTATCTATTTTCCATTTTTCAATGTTATAGAATTTATTATAATTAATTATGATTGTCTTCCATCTCACCCTCGACCCTAGATTATGCATACACATTGCATGTAACAGGATTGGAACTCGAAGTTGTACTTCTTAGTCATTGATACCCACTCTTTGTCTCTAATTCGTTGTTGTAAATCTTCCTAATAATGATTTGTACTATACGTACAAATTCAATAACTATGACGTCACATTTTCCCGTCATTAATTTCCCTTCATTATATCTCTAGTATGCAATGTATGAAAATTCTTTATCATCAAAATAAAAACTGTACACTCTATAGAAGTCATTATTTATATGTTATGTAGTTTAAATATAACTATTATTCGACCATATCCCCGCCCCATACATCCATATTTTATCTTGATCATTATCCTATATAAATTTTATTAAATATTCATTGTTACTCGTGTCAATCTATGAAATGCAAAACTTCATGCCTTCGTTCGAAAACGCAAAAATACGTTCTCGTATTATTTTTTTCATTATTATTTTTTATTATATCACCTCCCGCATTGAACTCGAAAATGCTTAGTAAGTTATCAAATTCCACTAACTTGCAGAATCGAACGCTTCAAAGATAAAAAACCTCCTTTCGCTCTGATTCGAATTTATAACATTATCATGCGTTATGTTATATCATGTGTGTCATGTCTCATGTACTTGTGTTGTACTAATAACCATATAGTATAACCATATAGTATAACCATATATTATAACCATATATAAATATATAAAAACACTGTAAGAATGGTAAACGACGTAATGTACTTCAATGAAACTGTAATTAAATGTAATGATTTAATTTATAATGTAAGAATGTACTTCAATAGAAGTGTAATTAAACAACAATAAGTGAATGTGAAGTAATCCATAATCGCAATTATAATTGTAATAGACCAAACGAAAATGTGCTCAGTGGTGTACTTAAATTGTACCTATGTACTATTACGAAATGATATCGTCTTCACAAATGAAGACTCGGCAAAAATATACGATTAGTTTTTATTTTTATTTTTTAAATTTTTATTTGGAATCTTTCAAACATCTGATCATGTGTTTAAAAGGGGAAACTTAACCTTCAACTGTCTTCCTCCAAACATTTAGGTTTATATTATACATGTATTTCTAAAATGTACGGCACTTCATTAAGTCACTTCATTACGGCACTTCATTAGGAGTCTCCCTTGTTAGCAGCATCGCTGCGAGGAGGGGGCAGAGGCCCCTTGCTTCCTTAACTTAATTTTTTTAGATTCCGGCCTGAGCCATGGTCGAAAGAGGTCGAACCTCTACCCTTGTAAATTCAGAGCACTAACTGTAAATTTTTAAGAAGTAAATTAGAGTAAGAGAAACTTTTTATTTTTCCCCTTGAGTTGGGCTATCTTCAGAAGAACTTAGTCAGTTAAGTCGATAAGTTATAAAAGAAAAATCGTTAAGTTTAGTACCAAGAGAAAGTATCAGAGTATTATAGCAAGAGAAGAATTAATAATCGTCGACCCATAAAGCGAGAGAAAGAGACAACCCAAGCACCATAGAAGATATTGGCATAACAGTCTGGCGAGTCTGTAGCCAAGAGTTTAACAAGAGGCGACCGATATATATATATATATCTATATATATATATATATATTGTATATATATATCTATATATATGTATATGTGTATATATATATCTCATCATGTATATATATATATGTATATATATACAATATATATATATATATATATATATATATATATATATATATATATATATATATATATATATATATATATATATATATATATATATATATATACACACTATATCGGTTAACCCCTCCGTCTATGGCCCTGGGGTGGTTCGGATTGACGGGGGTTCTGGTTTAGGAGGCAAGCAACGGATAGGTGCCTTGAAGTGGTTTTTCTTCTATGTTACTCTCCGAGTTCTTCTATAGTGGCTCGGAGGACTCTGGTAGATTTGCAATCTAAATGCTGAAGGTTCCGGATTCTTCTTATAGCGTATCCGGAAAGTTTTCTAAGTTTTTCTGAAGAGAGCAAGGCTCGAAGGGGACAATAAAAAGTTTCTTCACTGTAATTTACTGCTAAAAAATACAGGTAGTGCTCAGCCTCTGAATTAGCTTCTGAATGACAATGGATGAATTTGAATGGGTTTATATACCCAAAAACTGCTAACATTATTATTATTAAATGCTAAGAAGGCTGTATTATTTTTGCACAATATTTAAAATAAGTAAATTTTTTAGCTGTGGTAAGGCTTGAACGAGTAAACAAAATATTTGAAGACGAAACCATATTTTTATCTTAAACCGCGACTTTTCAGATCTGATGTTATCATGATCTGCCAAGTTAACTAAAAGTGGAAATCGGACTATGCATCTTTACACTAAAATATGCATATGAGTGAAATTTTAAGGTTTAAGATGTACAATTTTAATGCTTAGGCAAGACATGATCTCATTGTTTATAACGAAAGAGAGTGTATACAAAATGTGAACATTGCAAAGCTTAACAGGATTCCTTATTAAGCGAAATCTAAAAAATGATTATGAGATTTTAAAAAACAACAGGTCACCAATTATTTAGCAAAGTTGAAAGTGAATCAAATATTTTATCCAAACTCGCGTTGGGCGATTTTGGTCCTTATGTAAAAATGAATACACACACGTACATACATAGGAGTATAGGCATTATATAAAGTTAAATATATAAGATTATACATGAACCATATAACACATGAATTTTTAAAATGGATACTTTTTCTTACAATGGATACAGAGACTATATAAATGAATACAAGAATTACATGAAGGATAAGATAATATAGGAATATGGGAATTATTTATGGTTCATTTTTACAGGGCTCTTCCCTCTAGAATGATATTAATATAATAACGTAACATCCTAACTAAGGCTAACTAGATGATAACTATTGGTTTTATAATACAGATTTATATATACAACATAAGTCGGGTGGTTTAAGTCTAGTTCACGTGGTCTGGGTACGCACTCTTGGTCGTGCATAAATAGTTTCATGTTCCGTGTCACTGGGTTTTCTTTGTTCCCAGAATGATCTTTTCATCACAAATACACCGAGGATAATAGCACACACAATAATGATACTAACGGCAGATGTTGAGAAAATGGTTACCGGTTGTAGTATTTGTAAGAGGTTGTTTTGGTTATCATCCGAAATTTTAAACCGGCTCAATTGATCATTCCATTCAGGGGCATGCAGTTCGGGTAGGATGGTTACAGGTTTTATGGAGAGATTTAAGATCTCTATGACGGGTTTAAATTTAATTTGCGACGGAAATGGGTATGAGTTATTAAGGGTAACCTTATACGGGTTGTATATTTGGAGGGCTTTTGAACGCAAGGAGCAACCAATTGGTAGCCGAATAATCATAGGGATTGTAATGAGGGAATAATTTGATGGACACTCGAGGGTAGCGGCAGTCCTGTTCGCGAAGGAAACCCAGATGTCTGGTCCAATTCGTAGTTGGATGGTTTTAGGGGAATGAAATTTTTTAAATGAACATACGGGGGCATGCCGGTCACGAATTAAATCGACAAAGCAAGACCTAGTAGTGGGAAGAATAACTGGTTTGAGTGGAGGGCAGATGAGTTGTTTATTTGGTTGCGGGAATCGGCAATGCCGGACGTCGCTATCTGACATCATAGAATAAGCTGATAGATCTTTGGTGAGGAAAAGGTAAGGTGGTACGGTGGGTAAATACAATCGATAGACATTAGAGTTATTTTGGTAGGGTGTTGGGAAAGGGTGAAATCTATATACGTCATAAGTGAGGAAATCGAAAAATGGTATAATTATGAGGTATGTGTAGGGGCGTGGTCCATGTACAGTCCAGGTGTATTCTAGAAATTGAGGGTAATTAGTGTGGTTGAGTGGGAATATGGGTGATAATTTTAATTGTGACTGGGCGGTGTGAATCAAGGACTGGAGTATTTCCCATGGTATTAGGGTGGAAAGAGTGATTTTTCCATGGGCTAGCTGGGTTGCACGCAAAACCTTGGAATGAATCGTAGTTATTCGTTGTAAGTATTTATCGATTAGGGTTACTTGTATGTTCATTATTTCTATTAATTCTAGATATCGTTTGTGTTCTTTGTATTGAGCTAACATGGATTCAAGGTATGTGAATCTGTCCGAAAGGGAGTGAAGGAAGCGATTGTTTTCGTGTAATGACCTAATAGTTGTTCTAACATGTGTCCATTATATTGTCGATTCCGAGCGAAGAGATTCAATTTAAGTTCAACTCTTTTAATATCTTCTTCGGTTGCTAATCCGAATAAACCTTTGAACAGTTTCCCTCCTATATCTATCAGTCCCCTTTTACTTCTTTGGTTAAAGTTTTCGGAATTTTTGGTTTCAGTTTGTATCCATGGTAAGGCTAATATTTCTGATAGGGCGCGTGCTGTAGTTTGAATATTTTCGAGGGTATTTTCTAACAGAACGCGACTATCTGATCTTTTCCTTGGAAAGAATTTTGGACTTTACTTTCAAACGTTTCTAATTGGGTTTGTATCTGAAGGAGATTGATTTTAATTCTAGCAGGGGGTTGCAAATTTATATAAAGGTCTGCATGCCCTTTCAAAAATTTACCTTCTGCAAGTTTTTCTATAACAACTCCGGTAGAAATTTTAATGCTAGGTCTACAAGAGTAAATAATTTGGAAAATTATAAGGGGGACAATTTTATTCATTTCTACGCCTTAAGTTATACGGAGCTGGGGGTAGTTGTGTGGATGTGATACTTGTGTGGATACTTGTGTTGGTGGGCGAAGGGGTCGGCCTCGTTTTGGTGGCAATGGGGGTCGACCGTTGAGCTCGGATTCTGAGCGGGTTCGTTTCTTATGTGAAGGTTCTAGTTCACGTGGGTGATGCATTTGCGGGCGGTATGTCGGGTCCGTGCGTCGATCATCAATCGGCGAGGGTGGTGACAGAGGAGATGGTGGAGTTGGAGGAGATGGTGGAGTTCCACTGAGTGATTCTCTCGAAGGGGTTTCTCCAGGGTCTGGGTCCGATGGGACGCTTGGCTCTGGGGCCTCCTCTTGTTCAGAGATTGCCTCGAGTAATGGTGGTATTACGAGGTACCAATCTTCGTCATGGGTAGCGGTTCCCGCGGTGACTACTTCAGTTTTTTGATCCCTGCCCGATTTGTTAATATCTTGACCTTTTGAAGGATAGGCGGCTCGAACGCCTGGCAGCTGTTTTTTGGGAAGGTGTTGCTCGGAAGCTATCTTCAAATTGTCAGCGTGAATGATCTTTAGTTTGGAATGATCCCGGAGGTCGAGGATTTCATAACGATTTTTTCCGAGGTCTTTCATAATCCTATATGGGCCATCCCATTTCGGGTATAATTTTCGATGAGCCCCTGGCGGTTTCACGCTCTTCAGATAACATCGCATACCAACGATTATAGTCCGTTGACGGGGATGACGCCTATGTTGTTCTTGCTCCATCTGTTGGTTTCGTTGGTCGAGGGCATAGCGGATTATGTCAAAAATCTTGAAAGATCGTTCAGCTAGTTGCTGATTTGCTTCTGCCATTTCGGAAGATGTTAGGACTGCCGGGTCGGTTTGGTCGGGCAAATCAAAAGGTAGACGCTTGTCGTAGTGATATAGAACGAAATGAGGGGTGTCCCCGATGGACACATTATAGCCATTGTTGATGGCTGTTTGTACCATGGGAAGGGAATCATCCCATGTACGGGAGGATGCATCGACAACGTGGCGCAGGGCTTCCAAGATCTTTCGATTGTGTCTTTCCACTAAGCCGTTTGCCTGCGGGTGGTATGCCACAATGTGTGTATTTTTAATTCTACACATGTTACAAAGTGACTCGAACAGTTTGGAAGTGAAACTACGGGCGTTATCCGAGATTAGGATGGAAGGAGTGGTATGGTTTTGGATGACGCGTTCCACTAGGGCTCTTGCCACAGTTTCCGAGGTCTGATCTGGAATGGCGGCTACTTCGCTGTAACGCGAGAAGTGGTCCGTAAACACAATGATGTACTGATTTCCCTTTGATGTTTTGGGAAATGGTCCCAGTATATCCATTCCAGTTCTTTGCCAGGGCCTCTGGCATACTGGATATTTATGCATTGGAGCGGTGGATGGTACGTTGCCCTTATGCTTTAAACACGATGGACATTCGGCGATGTATTCATGTACCGTTCTGTTCATCTCGGGAAAATGGTATCGCTCCAAAAGACTTTTGATGGTGCGATCCGGCCCCATGTGTCCATAAAAAGGTGAGTCGTGACAAAGTCCAATGGCTATATCAACGAGATCCTTTGGTATCTCCACGAGGTCGTTTCCATCTTCGTTCCTGAAATGTACGAGCCCATCTTTGAGGTTGTACTGTTCTTTTACCTTCGATGGTTCCTTTTGTTCCAGGCGCGCCCGAAGGTTCTGGGTGTGTTGGTCCTGTTGTTGGGAGTATTGCAGACACTCGTAGTCGAACACAGGAAGAAGTCCTATTTTATTCACTCGGGCGTCGGGCTTGAGTCTCGACAATCCGTCTGGAATAACTTGCAGTTTTCCCGGTTTGTATACGATTTTCGCTGCAAAATCCTGAATCAACAGAGCCCATCTACTCAATCGTCCTTCAAGTAGCTTGTCCTTGAAGAGGTACGTGAGTGGCTTATGATCAGTCTTGATGGTTACATCGTAGCCATAGACGATATTTCGGAATTTTTTCAAAGCCCAATATACCGCTAGGGCCTCTCGGTCCGTAGTGGAATAATTCCGTTGAGGTGCAGAGAGAAGTTGACTGGCATAAGCAATGGGTAATTCCACACCGTCTACGTCCTGTAACAGGACGGCTCCTAGTCCATAGGAGGAAGCATCTGTGGCTATGATGAAGGGTCTTGTGTAATCAGGATATTGTAAAATGGGATGACAGGTTAGTTTATTAATTAAAGTTTCAAAGGCATGTTGGTGATCGGATTCCCAGTTAAATTTCGAATTTTTCTGGAACAAATTAGTAATGGTTTAGCAATATTCGAAAATTGGGGGATAAAGTTCCGATAGAATCCGACAAAACCAATAAATGCACGGGCGTCGTCGATGGTCTTGGGTACAGGGTATTTTCCAGGGCTTCGAGTTTGGCTGGATCAGGTTTAATTCCTGTGGACGAGAGTAGGAATCCTAGGTATACCAGGGATTCTTGTAAAAAATTGCACTTTGCAAGCTTCAGTTTAAGGTGTGCTTTTCTCAAATGTGATAGCACATTATGAAGGCGTTGAAAGTGTGTTTTTATGTCCGAACTATAGACGATAATATCGTCAAGATACACGAGAGCTTCGACACCTAATAGGTCGGAAAGGACTATATTCATCAACCTAGAGAAATTAGCAGGCCCATTTCGGACTCCGAAAGGTAAAACCTGGAATTCGTAATGGCCTCGGTTAGTGGAGAAAGCAGTCACTGCCCGAGATTCGGGACTGACCTCCATTTGCCAATAACCTGATGCTAAATCGAGGGATGAAAAAAATTCGCTTTCCCTACGTTCAGAATTGTTTCCTGCATGTTTGGAATCGGGAAACGGTCTGGGATGGTAATGTTATTCAGGCGTCTAAAATCTATACAAGGGCGAGATGTTCCGTCCTTTTTGGAGACGAGAATCATAGGAGCGGACCAGGGACTAGCTGAAGGCTGAATGACATCCTGCTCCAACATGTCCTTGATGTGTCCCTAGTGACTAACTGAGAATGTGGAACCCGATAGGGAGGAATGAAAATGGGTTTGGAATTGGGTTCCAACTTGATTTCAAAAGGGACCAAATTAGTTCGGCCCAGAGGATCTCCGGTTAGGGCAATCACATCTTTATTTCTTATCAGGAAATCGAGAAGTGATTCCATTAGTTTGGGATCCTGTAAAGCTGGTGACTCCTGAAGGGAGTGCTTCAGACATTTCTTATATTCTTCTTTTAATATTGAAGGCTTTAATTCTAAGGAACTGGAAACACGATTTATCGTACTGATGGGGAAATCTGAATCTATTTCTACTGTGGAAACAGTTCCTATTTTCTGATTTGAAGTTAATTCTATAGATCTTTCTCCTTTGTTTAAACAAACAACAGGGATAGCTGAATTCTGACTCTGACTAAGGACTTGGGCAATAAGAACATCTCTTTTGAAATTACTTTTCTCTGTAATCAGAGTACGCTCTGACTCTAATAATTTTCCTTGACTGTTAACTACTTTTGCTAGGAAACAAATCTTCTCATAAGGTGCTACTGTTATATGCTCGGTAGGGCATATGAAAAATTGTGAATCTGATTCTGGTTCGGCGACTAAAATTTGCCTTATTGGCTGAACTGAAGCTGGCTGACTGGAAACTGACTGACTGGAAACTGGCTGACTGGAAACTGGCTGACTGGAAACTGGCTGACTGGAAACTGGCTGACTGGAAGCTGACTGACTGGAAACTGACTGACTGGAAACTGACTGACTGGAAACTGACTGTCTGGAAACTGACTGACTGGAAACTGACTGTCTGGAAACTGCCTGGGTTGATCCAACTGGATTCAACAACTGGAACTGATTACCCTGGGGTCTGATTTCTGGAGCGGTTGTCCCTCTGGATGCAACCGGCCGACTTGATCTGCTATCAAGTAGAGGGGGTTTCCTATTTCTTTCGGAAATCTGAACTGAGCTAAGTCTATTAGCATTAAGTTGTCTGTCATCCTCGCGGAGATGGTGTGTCCTATTTCGACACTTTACTAACTTTCCGGCTGGGTAAATCTCCCATTGATTCCGGTTAAAAAAATCCATCCCTAGTAGGATGTCTGTCTGAAAGGTGGCGACTGTGTCCACTATACAACATTTCGCGGGGTATACCGCGTTTCCAATTTCTAAATATAACTCAATTTCTCCATATGTGGGTATGGGTGTGCCCGTAACTCCTCTAAGTTGGCAGGATGGTGCCTTAAGTTCATATTTATAATTGGTACTCTCTAGTAATTCATCTACGCATTGTTTCTTAATTAACGTTGCGTGTGCTCCTGTATCTAGGAGAGCAGTTAAATCTTGGTTATCCGTACTACAATTTATTATTAAATCTAAGAGGTCCGCACCTATTATCCTGATGGGGAGTTTGTGTGCGTATCTGGGCTTACTACTGTAATTTAGGAGGGAGGAGGTTGAACTGCTGCCTCCAATGTAGGGTCTAAAAAAGGGATCACATGGTCTTCTATGGGAGGACCTGGATCATATTCTACGGGGATATCATACGCTGAAGGGTGTTCTTGAAAACTGTTCTCTGGGGAAAATGATTCCTCCCCGGGTACTTCTACGTACCGAACTAGTTGACCTTGCTGGTTGTATTGGGGTTTATACATGGGGTAAGAGTGTGGGTGACCCTGTGGTCGTGATTTATTGGGTTGGTAGTTCGACTGAGGCTGGGAATGGACTGGTTTCTGGGGATTGGTTGACTTTTGGGATACGTTTTGGGGACGTGGTTGGTTTGGTTTCTGAAAGTGGGGTCTATACCCTGCAGGGGCTTTATCAGCACACTTTTGGCGATCGCCACGGCGATGACCATGTTCGTGACAGTGGGAGCAATACGAGGGGTAATTACATTGACTTATCATATGCCCGAAACTATCACAGTTAAAACACTGTGGAGGAGGGCGTGTATTCTGGGTTTGGGGGGCTTGTTTCTGGGGTGTTCCCTGTATTTGCCTTGGTTTATATTGTTGTTGTTGTTGCTGTTGGTATTGGTGTTGTGGCTGCTGCTGAATATACTGTACAGGGGTTTCTCTACCCTTTCGGTAGGTTTGGTTTGCTAAATCGGGGTGATGTTCCCGTGTTTTGTTTATGGCTACACTGACAGGTTTGTCAACATTTAAAAACTCCTGAAACTTTTTTTTAGGCGCTCCGGGTAAGTTTTGGTAAATGGTTGTGGCTACTATTAGATTTCTTTGTTTCGAAGTAAAAGTTATGCCACATGCATTTTCTGCGGCCCGGAGGGCTTCTCCTACAAGTTTGTGTGTACGTGTAATAAAATTGTTTAAATCCTCGTGTTCCTCTTTCTTCCATTTAACTTGGAAGACTGCTTCTAATGTGGCTAAGGGTTGTGCAAGGGTTATTTCTTTAAAAAATTCTAATAGGTTTTGTTTAAAATCGTCCCATGTTATAGCTTCGCTAATTGATGGGACGTAAGTGACTGTGTCATGGGCATTTCCCTCTTTAGGGTCAATAAATCTTTTTGCTTCTCTGATTTTTATATCATCATCGGTAATATTCTCGCGTAAGAAATGTTGCTCTAAAGACTCAACCCAAGGTCTTACGCGCGGTTCAACAAAACGATTATCTATGGTCCCCTTAAAAATTAAAACAGTATGAGGAAGATTTACTAATCTGCCTAAGTTAATATATGCTGGGGCGGGGGTTTGAGACTGAGACATACTGACTTGTGTGTTTGAGAATATGTTTGAAGGGCGCGGGGTAGGTGGAAAAATGGGTGTAGGTAATTCTTCGATGTCAGAAAGCGCACCGTCTGAATCGCTCATATGTGAAGGTACTTATTAATGTTCTAATTAGGTCTGCTTGACCGATCTTAATTCATGGAATGATCACTTAAGGGGTTTTCCTAACTACACTATCTAAAAAAAAATAATGCACAACAATTTGCCTAACTCGGGGAAATTTGAAAAGATTGCAAACAAAAATAAAAATGTAAACAAAATTTCACTCCAATGTACGTGATGGTATGGTAATACTACGTTTGGTACATTAAATAAAATTATAATATACTAACTAGAATAGTAAAAATAACTGTGAAAATAATTGTGACAATACTGTTTTCAATAACAAGAGTGTATCACTGGTGTCTGTAGTGTTCACTGTGTTTTTTGTTAATTCTGGCTCAATACTAAATATTAATTGTTAATAATAATTACTTTTCAAATGTTTAGAAATTATTTAAAAAAGAGTTTTGTACTTAACAAGATTCCTAAGGCGAAATCCTTTTGAGGTGTGTCCTGAAGACGTGTCTGGCTGGCCACTTGTTCCTAGATGACAAGTAGGCGTGAAGAACTTGGAGTCGTAACGCACCGGTTCACGGGTGGATGTGACGAACTCGAAGTCGTGACACGCCGGTCAACTGGGTGTTGGTTCTGGTTCCAGGGTCTGGAAGACTGGAAGAATCCTGGAGTCGTGAAGATCCTGGTTAAAGGGTCTGGAGGACTGGAAGAATCCTGGAGTCGTGGAGATCCTGGTTAAAGGGTCTGGAGGACTGGAAGAATCCTGGAGTCGTGAAGATCCTGGTTAAAGGGTCTGGAGGACTGGAAGAATCCTGGAGTCGTGGAGATCCTGGCAGGGTCGCCAGTTGTTAACCCCTCCGTCTATGGCCCTGGGGTGGTTCGGATTGACGGGGGTTCTGGTTTAGGAGGCAAGCAACGGATAGGTGCCTTGAAGTGGTTTTTTCTACTATGTTACTCTCCGAGTTCTTCTGTAGTGGCTCGGAGGACTCTGGTAGATTTGCAATCTAAATGCTGAAGGTTCCGGATTCTTCTTATAGCGTATCCGGAAAGTTTTCTAAGTTTTTCTGAAGAGAGCAAGGCTCGAAGGGGACAATAAAAAGTTTCTTCACTGTAAATTTACTGCTAAAAAATACAGGTAGTGCTCAGCCTCTGAATTAGCTTCTGAATGACAATGGATGGATTTGAATGGGTTTATATACCCAAAAACTGCTAACATTATTATTATTAAATGCTAAGAAGGCTGTATTATTTTTGCACAATATTTAAAAATAAGTAAATTTTTAGCTGTGGTAAGGCTTGAACGAGTAAACAAAATTTGAAGACGAAACCATATTTTTATCTTAAACCGCGACTTTTCAGATCTGATGTTATCATGATCTGCCAAGTTAACTAAAAGTGGAAATCGGACTATGCATCTTTACACTAAAATATGCATATGAGTGAAATTTAAGGTTTAAGATGTACAATTTTAATGCTTAGGCAAGACATGATCTCATTGTTTATAACGAAAGAGTGTGTATACAAAATGTGAACATTGCAAAGCTTAACAGGATTCCTTATTAAGCGAAATCTAAAAAAATGATTATGAGATTTTAAAAAACAACAGGTCACCAATTATTTAGCAAAGTTGAAAGTGAATCAAATATTTTATCCAAACTCGCGTTGGGCGATTTTGGTCCTTATGTAAAAATGAATACACACACGTACATACATAGGAGTATAGGCATTATATAAAGTTAAATATATAAGATTATACATGAACCATATAACATGAATTTTTAAAATGGATACTTTTCTTACAATGGATACAGAGACTATATAAATGAATACAAGAATTACATGAAGGATAAGATAATATAGGAATATGGGAATTATTTATGGTTCATTTTTATATATATATATATATATATAATATATATATATATATATATATATATATTATATATAGATATATATATACTGTATATATATATATATATACTGTATATATATATAATATATATATATACACAGTATATATATATATATATATATATATATATATATATATACAGGATGTTTGAAAACTTTCTGTACAAATTGTAATGGGGGATAGGCAACACCAAGACAAAACCTTTTCGTCTATAAGTGTATGTCCGCTGACGTCACCATTCGGTGCGAGAGGGCTCCGCTGCAATTGGCTAAAAGGTGAAGTGGGCTAGACTCGCGCTTGCGGCGGGCATTCTTAAATCGGACGTAGTACGCGTAACATGTTTATTTAAAGAAGGCATGTTTATTTAAAGAAGGTGCTGAAAGTTGCGACCGGTAGCATCAATGCATGCCCGACAGCGTCGAAGCATTGACCGACGTACACGTCGAAAGATTCCCGGCATTTCGGGAACAGTTCCAGCGGCGACAGCGATTCTTGCTACGAGGTCTTCTTCTGAGTAAATGGGAGTCTCGTACACGAGGTCTTCATGTGTCCCCACAGGAAGAAATCGAGGCATGTTAAATCGGGCGATCTCGGTGGCCAGGCTACGGGCCCACCCGGCCTATCCATCGGTCCCCAAAAGTGGCGTTCAGATAATCCCGCACATCGTTGCTGGAGTGTGCTGGGGCCCCGTCGTGTTGAAACCACATTCGTCTACGAATAGCCACGGGAACATCTTCCAGCAGTTCCGGCAACGTTTCTTCAAGAAATATCCGATAAACCCGCCCGTCGAGTCGGGCAGGCAGCAGGTACGGCCCAATCAACTTGCCATAGACGATACCCGCCCAAACATTGACGGCGAACCGTTCTTGATGAGCATGCACCGTGTAGCATGTGGATTTGCGTGCGCCCACACGTGAGAATTGTGCATGTTAAACACACCCTCACGTGTGAAACAGGCCTCATCTGAGAACAGCACATAAGCCGGAAAATTAGGCTGCACCGCTGTCTGCTGCAGAAACTAGCGTGCGAATTCCACACGAAGAGGGTAATCCCGAGGTTGTAATGCCTGGACTCTCTGACGATGAAACGGATGTAACTGCTGCTCGTGCAACACTCTCCAGACAGGTCGTGGTTCACACCGAGGATACGTGCAACACCTCGCGTGATTGCGCTTGGATTGTCCTCAAATCGCCGTAGGATTTCTTCTTCCATGTCAGGAGTGCGCACGTTTCTCTCCCGACCAGTGTCATGCATGTTTGCATGGAATGTTCCAGTTTCTCGCAGTCGCCGATGCAAATGCGCAAACGTTTGATGGTTTGGCACACGTCTGTTTGGGAAGCGCTGTCGGTACAACCTCACAGCAGCTCTTCCGTTTCCATTGGCAGCCCCATACACCATATGCATATCAGCCATCTCAGCAGTCGTGAAGCGCTCCATGTTACGCGTACTACGTCCGATTTAAGAATGTCCGCGGCAAGCTCGAGTCTAGCCCACTTCACCTTTTAGCCAACTGCAGCGGCGCCCTCTCGCGCCGAATGGTGACGTCAGCGGACATGCACTTATAGACGAAAAGGGTTTGTCTTGGTGTTGCCTATCCGCCATTACAATTTGTACAGAAAGTTTTCAAACACCCTGTATATAAGGCTTGGTTTATTGGTAAACAATAAGTTTACCAATATATATATAAAAATATACTGCACACACATATGTATTATGTATATAAATATTCATAGGTATATATATATATATATACCCTAAGACATATAACAAACTTATAAACAAAACAAAGAAATGTGTATAATGTATATATCACGAAACGCACCTTTCGTTAGTACCTTGAGGTTTTTGAACACCCCATCCACAGAAAAAACACTTGTTTCTCTCAAGCGAGCTAGCGTAGAACTAAGAAATTCCAGGGGATGACTCACTGAGAATAATTAGAAACCTGCCAGAAGTACCATGTCATTCAGTGTTACCAACTGTAATTAACAAGAATTTTGTATTTTTTACATGCGAGAAAGGAGGTGTTCTGCTTGTTGCAGAAAATTTTTGATTTCCTTTCTGAAATCAGCAAGGTTGATTGTACAAAACCTGAAATGTGCTTCCAGATCCCTCATGACGCTACACGCTAATATACACAGAGGAATATATATATATATATATGAATAGAGACTGGCCCTCTGGACAGATAGCAGTTCACTTCGCTTTGTTACGGCTTTTTATATATTAACTAAAATAAAGCTAGGTTAGGCTAACAGCAAAGTATAAGCACAAACAGATATCCTGACAGTTTTCAAAAGTAAGATTAGCTGGGCGTGCTATGCTCCGTCTGCCTACAACGGGTCTCGAATCCGCAGACAAATCTTAGTAGTTTTTAGTATTTCTATTGTAAGTTTTTAATATTTCTAAAATCCTACCTCTACAAGAAATGTACAAATAAAAACACCATATATATATATATATATATATATATATATGCCGAAATAACCCGAAGGAAACAGAATAATTAAAAATATTTTTCAAAACGCGTTTATTGCGGCCTTTTACGGTTAGGTTATATTGTTATAAACGAGAGAGTTCTGGCCGATATATATATGTTATGTCCCGGTTAGGTTATATTATTATAAACGAGAAAGAGTCCTGAGATTAATTTTTCTTTGTAGGAAAACTCAGAATAAAGCTAGGTTAGACACTTATAAGTTAACTCTAAATGAGCCGCAGAATATAGTTGCTTACATTTTGATATCTTCTTCATTGAACGGTTCTTGCATTTCGTCACAATTTTCCGTAACAATCTGGGTGGATAAAAGTTCATCCCGATCTGCAGCGCTGAAAATTAGACGCGTTGCGTGAGCATAAAAATCTTGAGCTTCAAAGAGATCGGGGGAGTCGTACAGCTGGCTCATGGTTGGTATTTCACAAATACTAAACAAGAAAAATCAATGAACTGAGGCTCTGAGATGAAAGTGCTCCCTTTTATAAAGGGGGTTGTGACCAACCGACAACACACAAACGCTAGCTTCCTGTTGGCTATCAGTGAATTTTGGGCGGAGTTTGACGCGTAGTCCTGCATTGCGACCAAACAAAGGTCCTGGGCTCCGCCCACAGGGCTGTGATTGGCTGCCCCGTGAAATCTGGGGCGTGTGGGTAAAATCCAATCTTCTACGTTTTAAAATGTTTTCGTAACAATACGCTGGTAGAATTCGAATCCTCAAGGCCGTGTTTAATTCGTGAATTGCTCTGAAGAAAATTTAATTTAATATGTCCCAACAGCTGGTTTCAAATGACAATAAATATAATGCAGTAAATCATGTTAAATCCAATTATTGAATTGTAGAAGGTGCAATTATATGAGTTTTGCCATAAATTCCATTTTTTTATAAATACGTTTAGAAAACGATATTTATTGGGGTAAGCCAGCTAAAATTTAAAATCTAGTTATATTGTTTTTTTGCATCAAATTTTAAGATACTTCGAACAGTTTATACCTTTTAAAATAATTTTTCCTTTCATGATATCTTCAACAGTAAGATTTAATATGATCGTGAATGCTGGTTTTAATTATATTAAAAAATAATGCAGTAGTGTCGGGGCAGGGCTGCAAGTAAATGAGGAAAAATGAATAAGTTACCCCGAGACAGAATCTATTTTGTTTTAAAAATCATATTAATATTTTTTGTAATAAGGTTTAAAGATATATTGGTGTCTTAAAGATAAATTTATATTGAAACAAAATAATTGGCTAAAAGAGGAAAAATGAATAAGTTACCCCTAATTTAATTTCTATTTTGTTTTAAATCATATTAATGCTTTTTAAGTTATAGTTTAAGGATAAAATTGTGTCTTAAAGATAAATTTATATTGAAACACAATAATTGGCTAAAAGAGGAAAAATTAATAAGTTACCCCTAATTTAATTTCTATTTTGTTTTAAAAATCATATTAATGCTTTTCATGTTATAGTTTAAGGATAAAATTGCGTATTATGATGAAAATTTGTATCTATATTTGTATTAAACTTAGTTTATCTTATTCGGTTTTTTGTTTAAAAGATCGCCCCACCAAATATCAAATAGACCTCGTTAAACCATAAGAAGCTCAATAGAAAAACGATTGGCGGTGCCTTTTTTAGACTTGGCCCCATAAACGTATTTTTTATGTTTAATAGTTCTGTCTATTGGGTCGTATTTAGAGACCTTGTCGGTCTACCAGGAGTTGGTAAGTAAGGCGGTGGTTGAGGTGGTTGGTGGGTAGTTGTGTAATAGTTTCACCACCGACCATCTAAGTTTCGACGCTTGGTTGTAGCCCTTACATCGGTTACATGGTGTTGATGGGATGAGCTCCTAAAAGTCGTAGCCCTCATCTCACATGTGCTGTTGATGGGATGAGCTCCTGAAAGTCTATACTTAGACGATTGTTGATGTGATGCTTTTTTCGTGTGGTGGTTGTGCTCGTATATATTTTGCTATTGGGGCTTTGCATGCCTCAATCAGTTTATATATATATATATATATATATATATATATATGTGTGTGTGTGTGTGTGTGTGTGTGTGTGTGTGATAATAGGGGCTTTATGGGCGTACAGTCGGTGAGTGTATGTGCGTTTGTGTGCGCTTTTAATTCGTTCGAAGGTTATTAATATATACAGGCCATTTAGGCCTTCTAAGAAGCCTTCTAAGCCAACTAACTGGCGGATTAAGCTAGAATATATGCTTTAATTCAATAAAAAAACGCTATCTGGCAACTCAGCCAGAAAACCCAACTTGCGGATTAAGCCAGAACATATGCCTTAATTAAATAAATAGCGCAATCTGGCAACTCAGCCAGATAAGCCAACTGGCTGATTAGGAGGCCAATAAGACAACGGCCGCTCGGTTGGAATATTAATATGCGCTTGGCTCCTGCCAGGCGAACACCTCTCCTCCTCTCTCTCTCTCCTTTTCCTTTCTTTCCCTTGGGGGATAACTCCGCCTCCAAGTTGCATAACCCCTTGTTGCTCTTGCAACATTCCCCTCTCCCCCTTTGTTGCATAACATCTTTCAACATTCCCCCTCCCCTTTGTCGCATAGCAACTTGCAACATCCCCTCCCCCTTGTTGCATACCAACTTCCAACATACCCCTTCCCCTTGTTGCATAACCTTATGGAATATTGATCAACGTTTGCAATTGCATTGCACTCTTCCATTTTGCGCCCATTCTACTGACGACCTGTAGACGTTCTCTGAGGAAGTTGTAGATCCATTTTCCCATTTTGCCTGTTATTCCCATGTGTCGAAAGCTTTAGCAAATTCCGTGTATATGACATCATAATTTTTATTGCTGATCGGAATCCGTGTTGATTTTCGTTGAATCTTTCCAGTGTCTCCAAGAAGTTTGGTGTGTATATATATATATATATATATATATATATATATATATATAGGATCCCTCCTAAGGAGACGTAGTCTTACATTTAGGATAAAACCACTACACCTCGGTGGTGTAGTGGTTAGCGTCACTGATTACAAATCCATCGGCCCCGGGTTCGAGACCCGACGGCAGCCGGCGCGCAGCAAAACCCAGCTGTTCATCCTTCCACACAATAAAGAAAGTGGTTGGCAGAAAAATGGGTACCGTAGGTGGCCTAGTGGTTAAGACGCTGGGCTGCTGATGGGGCGTGGTTCGGATTCCACGTTAAACTGTAGGTCTAAGGTGGAGTGAAAAGCTTGACCTTCGTCAGAATGAACAATTCGGGCGGAAGCTAGCCAAAGGTTATATATATATATATAATTATTTATATATATATATATATATATATCGGGTGGCCCAAAAAAAAGTTCTCATTTTCAACTAGTCATATCTCAGTAACCCGTGGACCTATATAGACGATATTTTAACACAATTTACACCAAAGCCTTGTCTCACTATGGTTAAAATTTGAAAACGATATCATTTATGCTTTTCTCACAATTTAGAAAATAAAAACTCGTGTCAAAAAAACAAATATCGATTGTAGTCTATGCTCGGCCTTTTCGCGAATTTTAGGCCATGCGTAGGCTACGCCCGTTTCAGAGTTTACGAGCTTACAGACTACATATCCTTCAGTCCTTCAGTCGCAATCATGACGTTGTCAGAAGAAGACTGTGCTCTCATTAAAGCTTGCTACATTGACAAAGGATGGAAGAGTGGAAGATTACTACGAGAGTTTCCAGGGAGAGGTTGGAAGAGACGTACACTAGACAAACTGTTAAAGAAGCTTCGCGATACAGGAACCACCACCAGGAAACCAGGAAGTGGCAGGCCAAAAACAGCAACAACACCAGAAAACGTGGATTACATAAATGATAAAATCTGCTCTCAAGAAAATGAACCAGGGACTCATTTATCGCAACGGACAATTGCCAAAAATCTGAGTATTGGTAGGAGTTCTGTGCAACGTGTAGTAAAATCGCTGAACCTAAAACCATTCAAAAGGATTCCCACATCTAGAAAAAACGAAAATGTGAAGGATAAAAGAAAAACAAGGTGCAGACAGTTGCTAAATAAATTTTCAGTTGATGGTGTTAAGAAGATAGTGTTCACGGATGAGAAGGATTTTACACTAGAAATTCCACGAAATCCTCAAAATGACGTTGTCTACGGACGTGGTCGAAAACGCGATATTCCGGTGAATAGACTGTATCATGAGACATCGCGATTTTCAAAAAAAGTGATGATATCTGCAGGCGTTTCTTGGAACGGTAAAACTGACGTTCATTTTATTGATACCGAAACGACGAAAGTGAATTCCGTAAATT
The DNA here is from genome assembly GCA_023014485.1 of Bathynomus jamesi. NCBI lineage: Eukaryota > Metazoa > Arthropoda > Malacostraca > Isopoda > Cirolanidae > Bathynomus > Bathynomus jamesi. The sequence goes on along the minus strand of JAJOZX010005082.1, from coordinate 325,051 downwards.
ACATGGAACTTTTAAACACAAAGTTGTTGCCAGACTGCCGTCGTCTCTATCCAGAAAATGATTTTTGTTTTCAACAAGATGGGGCACCGTCACATACAAGCAAGGCCACACAGGCATTTCTGAATGATAATACGCGCAAATTCATTACCAAGAATGAGTGGCCGCCTCAAAGCCCGGACTGTAACCCAATGGATTATTCGATTTGGGAGTTGCTGAAAGAGAAAGTTTATCGTGGGCAGCGCGAAAAATTTACTGAACGTGAATTAAAGGACAAAATACTACAATCATGGCAGGAAATTGACAATAATGAGGTGCAACGAAGCATCTCTGTGTGGAAGAAGAGACTCCGATTAGTTTGTCAACAGGACGGTGGTCCAATCGATCATTTAATTGGCTAAAATAAATAAAATATTCATGATATTTGTTTTTTTGACACGAGTTTTTATTTTATAAATTGTGAGAAAAGTATAAATGCTATCGTTTTCAAATTTTAACCACAGTGAGACAAGGCTTTGGTGTAAATTGTATTAAAATATCGTCTATATAGGTCTACGGGTTACTGAGATATGACTAGTTGAAAAATGAGAACTTTTTTTTGGGCCACCCGATATATATATATATATATATATATAATATATATATATATACATATACATATACATATACATATATATATATATACAGGGCGTCCCAAAAAAATGTATACACACTTTAAATAATTATAAAGGCAGTGTTTATTAAAATACATTTCATTTTCAAAATGTAATAGAATCTACAGACATTATTTAATTGTTTTGTCAACGCCTGTTTTCAAACTGACGTCCGTTCTGGTCCAGGCACTGCTGATAACGCGAAGCAATGGAATCGCAAACATCACGAAACATTTCGTTTGGTATTTGTGTGCATTCTCGTTCAATGGCTGCTCTCAATTCAGCGACTGTTGCAGGTTTTATAGCGTAGACTTTGTCTTTTAAGTATCCCCATAAAAAAAAGTCTAGTGGTGTGAGGTCTGGTGAACGCGGAGGGTATTCTACGAAACCCCTTCGTCCAGTCCACATCCACATCGTGCCAAGTACCACTCGCAATACTCCACTCTTCGGTCCGGATCATCTTCATTAATAGCATGGACTAATCTTAGAATGTAACTTTTCCATTGACAGCGCTTCAAAATGCGTTGGACAGACGATTCTGAAATTCCTACCTCACGACTCGCTTGCCGCACATATTTTCTTGGACTTTGGTGATACGTTTCCAGTACTCTTTCTTGCTTTGTGGGGCTTGTCGATGTCCGTGGTCTTCCGGAACGCTTCTTGTGGACATTCTGAACAGTTCCATCGGCTTCAAACTTATCTCTAATTCGAGTGATGGTAAGTCGCGTTGGTGGATCTGTTTGAAACTCCCTCCTAAACTGTCTTTGCACTTCAACTGCGTTTTCACACTTCCAGTAGCATTTTAGAATGAATTTCCTTTGTTCAAAGCTTAGTCTGACTGCCATTATTAATTCTAATGGGTTTAACTTGGAAAGAAAGAAACATCAATTGAGCTATCAGCTGTTAAAGTGTGTATACATTTTTTTGGGATGCCCTGTATATATGTATATATATATATATATATATATATATATATATATATATATATATATATATATGTGTGTGTGTATATATATATATATATATATATATATAATAAAATAAGTTACAAGAATATGGCTTGTTCGCGGACTTGCAATAGGCTTCGAAGATGCGTCGTGATTCCGGCCGCGGAACCTTTTTCCAGGGAGAGCACAACGACTCATTGCAAAAATTTTACCCAAAGTGCGTTCCATTGCAGTCTACTGTCCAGGGTATTCGAAAAGTCCCTTCACCCCCTACAAAATGTACAAATTGTAATACAATTTTATTTTTGTGTGATTAATTGAATTTATATGTGGTTCATTGACATTTTTTTTCTTTTCCACGTAATAGAGTTGTGTGAACAGTGGCAACCCAGTCCACTTACACTCTGGAGGAAATGATAGTGATGAGCACATGGGCTCATGAAAGGTCACATACTGGCAAAACGATGCACGATATCCTGAATGATTTCAACACAAGATTCAATAAGGCTGCACCACCAAACAAGACTGTATTATACTGGGAGAAAACCCTGTTTGAAACTGGCTCCGCTCCATCAAGGACAGACCACGGTCGTGAAGACCAACAACGCAAGCAGAATAGTGTGAAGGTGTGATTCCATCGGTGGCTCGTTCACCGAAAAAATCACTTCGGGAACGATCACAAGAACTTGCAGTAACCATGTCCACAATGAGAGATCACATGACAAAAGATCTCGGCATTAAACCATACCGCCCGTCATTTGTTAATGAATTGAGCGATATAGACATGCAGAAACGATATGAAGCCCGTGAACGGTGAACGGTTTTTGACCTTTTTCCACAATTCCTGCATGTGGAACAGTGATTTTTCTTGACGAGTGTGCAATTTACCGTAGCGCCAAAATGAGAAATTTTTACTTCTGGAGCAAGGAAAATCCATACTTCTTTGAGGAACTGGAACACCATCCACCGCACTTGATGATTTGGGATGCAGTGTCTGCCAGGAACTTGTTCGGTCCATATTTTGTTGAGGGTCCTGTCAACCAAACTGCACTACCTCAACATGTTACGGGACTGGTTTGTACCTGAACTCGAACGTTTAGGGCTGCTTGGTCGGGTGTGGTTTCACCAAGACGGGGCTCCGGCTCATTTTGCCATTAATGTGAGGGAATTCCTCAACCAAGTGTTCAGAGACAAATAGATCGGCCGTGGCTCGCAACATTTACCTGCCCCTCTTCAGTGGCAGCCCGGAAGTCCAGATCTGTCTTCATGTGAGAATGCGTTATGGTGTTTCGTCAAGCAGAACGCATCCCGGGTGCGTTACCACACAACAGAGGAACTGAAACACTGTTCGAGATGTATTTGGCGCAATCACTCCAGCAATGCTACGTCGATTCTCACACCGCAAATGGAGGCGCATAATCCTTTGTTACGAAAATGATAATGCACACACAGATATTCATGATTAGTAACTGTAATTAGTAACTGTATTTACTGCAGTTAAAGTAATTGTTGCAAGTGACTTGTTTCTTAAATTACACCTACCACATATAAATACAATTAATCACACAAAAATAAAATTGGTATTACAATATGTACATTTTGTAGGGGTGACGGAACTTTTCGAACACCCTCTACATTAAGATTAACTCTCCTCACGCTGTTACGTAAAGCACCCGTAACAATGTAATTTCGGGCGGGCATGGGCAACTGCGTTACAATACTACTTCTTCATACCATCCCTATAAAAATACGGGTATAGCCTTTTCATATACAGTATGTACGTAAGTGCCATACTATAAACTCTTTTTAATGTATAGACAATTTTGAGAGAGAGAGAATGAAATATGATACAACATTCATAATTTATACAGTATACTGTATATTAGGGTTGAGTGAAAAATATTTTTTCAGAATTCAGTTTTGTAGGGGAACCCAAAAGTTAGTCTGTGGTAGCAATAAGAAATCCGCAAACTATTAGCTACCTGCGACATTAACTTCACCGGCTCGAAGGGGGTCAAAGATTTTCCTTTTCAGGGCCCCTAAAAATTAAGGAAAAATTCAAATATTTAAGCGTATCTTCCGTTGTGTTTATGCTAGGAAAATAATTTTTGTTTCATTTGATTTGTCTATTTATGTTCTTTAACTGTACTCTAATACATTTTTTTCCCATTCCTCGCAGAAATTTTGAAAATTTGTTATTTCATGAAAAATACTAACAAAAAATAAGTTTTTATTGCTTTCGTTGATTGGTTGATGTCAAGTGTCATTCAGTGATTCAGTTTTCTTTTAGAAGCTCATAAAATAGCTGCATGACTTTAAATATTTGGTTTATTGGTTCTCCGCTAATTTAAACTACAGGGTGTCCATAAAGTCATGCATCATAGTCAAATACATTTATTTTGTTTATTTATTTATTTTGTTTTATTTATTTTTTTCGAAATGATTTCCGCTAATCTCAAAAAATGTTTGTAAACGAAAAAGCAGGTTTCTTTGAATGTTCCTCAACATATTTGGCCTGATGTAGACATAAATAAATAGACAATGCTTATGTTCTTATGATGCGTGACTTTATGGACACCCTGTAGATACGAGCTATGCATATCTCGGCTTAAATTACCCAGAACTCGCCACGTGAAGGTGGCTGCTCTTTAAGTTCCACCCTAACCCACCCACCACAATAATTTAGAAAGCTTCGTATTCAGTTTTGTAGTTTCTCTTGGTTTGAAATTATTTCATTATTGCTTCAGATGCAATTTTGGTTTTAACGTAGCCATCCCTCCTCTCACTTCCATAAACTGCTCTTGCCGCTTCTGTTACAAGTTTGATACTCCTTTCTACTGCTTGTGTATGACAAGGGAACAGAGTTTTAATTTTTCCTCGCTAGTGTTCTCAGCCAATGATGTCAACTCCTCTTTCGTTAAGTGTTTTGTCAGTGGTGGCTCAAGCCTGATGGGACTATCTATCCAAAATATAATATCAATGTAGTCACTGAACTCGCGAATGCTTTTCATTTTTTCAGCTTGAGACCTTGCTACTTCGATCCTTCGTATTGCCAATTTTCGAATGTTTGGCCGGTTATCAGTAATCATTGCAAGAAGAAGGTTCTCTTGATGCACAAAGTAGGCGTTACGAATGATAACTTTACTAACAATATCTCTAAGCTCCTTTATTAGGTATCTTGAATAAACTACCATCTGCCACAGGCAGGGCCGCCGAGGGCTGCCCCGGACCCCAGGGAAGGATTGGTGTATGCGCCCCCCTGTTTACGCAGTATTTTATTATGAATGTTTTTTCTGTACATAACAAGCAAACTGATTATATGTCCAAGTCACTATTCAAAACATATAGTATGAATAAACGACTCAGAGGAAAATGACCATTTTATTTTTCGAATCAATTACATTAATTCTATCACCATACAATTTACAAATGCAGTACCAGTCCATGCAGGCAAGACAATTGTTTACTGCAAGATTTTCATAATTAGAAGTCTACTTTCCTTGCCTTCTCTCTAGCAAAGTGGTAAATGATTCTGATGAAATTTAAAGTACGGGCTAACTAGCTTTCAATTACAATGGTTCCCAGATCTGTCAGTCGGTCTTGGGCATTGGTGGACCGCAGATATTTTATCTGTTTCAGTTTGACTATGATAATCTCTATAAAATGCATGTTCATTAATTACACTGGTATGCATATGAAATTTTTTTGTCGCTTCTCATCCGCTCGGCTATCCCATTTGCAGAGGAAACATGGGTATTTCGTGTATCCCCCTTGCATTCCCAATACAAATGCCACAATCTGAAAAAAAATGAAAATATTTAAAGAATTTAAAGAATTTGTTCTATCAGAAAAAAAAATCTATGCATTGGACTGTATCACTTCTGTGGGGAAGTTAAGTGTTCTTATGCGCTCTCAAATAACCTTTGGAAAAACAACATAGTCAATAGCAATAGTTTACTTATGATATTAGTATTACCTTCAAATCTCCACAGATCCTCCAGTTATGTTGGTCGTATACGAGAGCATCCAGTAAAATTTTCATGTTATCGTAGCTCTCAGTAAGTTGTACGGAATGTGCTACAGGGACTTATGCAACCCTATTCCCAATGTTGAGAAGTACTGCTTTCAAACTTCGTTTAGACGAGTCTATAAATAGCCTCCATTCTGATGCGTTATATGGCAGGCCCAAGGATTCGATTAGCCCCTCAACATTGCAGCAGTACACTAAGGAAGAGGTATTTTCGTGCACTGCAAAAAACTTGCGGAATTCTTCCTCTCGTTTCCTATACCAGGAGAATGTTGTTCCCGGAGCCAGCAAGTTGTCCTCTCGAAGTCGTGAGCCCAAGATCTCGGCAGCTAATTTGGAAAGTCCTAAATCCCTGGTAAGATCATTAAGTTTGGCCTGGTTGAGAGGCCTCGGCTCATTTGAAGCGGTATTTTGAGGTATAAACGACTGGGGCTGGTCATTGGCATTGGTCATTGATTCATCATCAGAATCATCGAAGTCCAGGGTTTGAGGTGGGTCGGGTATTGGAATTCCAGGACCATGGGGTACAGGTCTCATAGCAGAAGGAATGTCAGGGTATACAACAATGTGTTTATTCTTCTTGTTAACTCCTGAAAATAGAAACACAGAAACATGGATATAAAACTTGCATATGAAATAGAAGAAGCATTCAGACAGTGGCGGCTCGTGAGGGAAGGCTGCGGTCTGTAAGATATGAAATAGGTCGATGGAGTCTGTATATTTTCTTTCTTTTTCATTCATATTGTCCCTTCTGGGACAATATGAATGAAAAAGAAAGAAAATATACAATCATTGTATATGTAAATGTAACTTGTATAACAATATGTATGTGTAAATGTATTTTCTATAACAATATGTATATGTAAATGTATGATTACCATTATGGTGAATATTATGCTATATATGGTGAATATTACATTATGGTGAATATTATGTCAAGTTTCATACGAGGATTTCAAAATATTTAAGAAAAATAAATTTATAAGCCCACCTTGGAGGTTTGTCATGCAGAAATAGCAATCTGTCGTGAGAGTAAAACTCGGGTACCTTGAGTTCCTCAGGTATAGGACCTATGTCCCTATCGGGGAACGACCGGTTTCTCCCCCTCAGCATAGATTTCGAAGCAATTTACGAAGGGGTCCGGGGCTCAGGAGATCCCCCATCCCCCACCGATGTGGGAGGTGTTCTTTTCGGTCACGTGATTGACCAGTGCACTACGTCGATTAGCTGATCATTCCATTTCTAGGGCTAGGAGTTGGGAGGAATCTTCTCCCCTAGCCATTAGCCTATGGATAGGCTGTATTGGATTCCCGGAGTCAACGGGACGCGATAAGTCTTTCGGGGTACGACAACACGTGACGACCGTACCTTGCACCACGTCGGTTAGCCTATGATTCCATGAATTTGTGTAAGGCTAGGAGTCGGGGGGAAATCTAATCTAATCTTCTCCCCAGAGCCATAGGCCTAATGGATAGGCCTCGTATTGGGTTCCCGGAGTAATGGGATCGCCGATGAGTCTAAACGTGTGCCGGGGACAACCTGGAGAATTTTGCGAATGGTGCTAGTAGCCGCGCAAAGTAGCCTCTGTAGCCGTTCAATTAATTCTCGGTTCACGTCCCCGGGTACCTATCGAAGTTTGACCGTGGCTGAAAGCACCTATGAAATGGTAGATTTCTTTTTGATCAGGTGATTGACGACTGCACTACGGCGATTAGCCGATGATTCCATTTATAGGGCTAGGAGTCGGGGGGAATCTTGTCCTCCCAAGCCATTAGCCTATGGATAGGCTGTATTGGGTTCCCGGAGTCAAGGGGACCCGATAAGTCTTTCGGGGTACGACAACACGTGACGACCGTACCTTGCACTACGTCGGTTAGCCTATGATTCCATGAATTTGTAAGGCTAGGAGTCGGGGGGAAATCTAATCTAATCTTCTCCCCAGAGCCATAGGCCTTATGGATAGGCCTCGTATTGGGTTCCCGGAGTAATGAGATCGCCGATGAGTCTAAACGTGTGCCGGGGACAACCTGGAGAATTTTGCGAAAGGAGCTAGTAGCCGCGCAAAGTAGCCTCTGTAGCCGTTCAATTAATTCTCGGTTCACGTCCCCGGGTACCTATCGAAGTTTGACCGTGGCTGAAAGCACCTATGAAAAGGTAGGGCCGGGGTGATCCCAGCCCGGCCGCAGACCCCTCTATAAACCACTCGTTGACTTATAAGTAGCGCGTCATAGGGCCTATGACTTCGGCCAAAATTTTCCATCAATCGCGCGCCCAACGCCTCGGCTCGTCGGAGCAACTGTCTCCCCGGTGCCTATGGCGGCCCATAGGGCTAGCGATCAGCAATAAGTAGAAGATGGACGGTCGCAGATTGGGCTCTGAAGGCGCCCGAAAACTTGTGAGTTTCAACAGGCAGGTAACATCTTGCAAGGGGTGAGATTGTGAGTTTTAGTCCCTGCCTTCTCACGTATCTACCGGTTGAATTAATTCCCGTAGCAATGTGACGTAGGATTCTGCCTAATCGAAATTCTCACAACTTACCCAATGGGTGTTGTAGACCGTCACGATGATCCTTTCCTTCTCTCCAAATCATGGGAATTCCAAAAGGCAAAGATTTCGCTCTGCCTTTGCTCCATCTTCTCAAATTTTCAATGCACGTCTTGCAGCACATATGAGGGGCGAAATTTTTGTCCTGGTCCCCTAGCTTAATTCCAAAGTATGCTCTATACATTGTCTTCACAAATTTAGTGATTTGGGACTGGTTATTTGGCATGGTAACCGTCCCACATATGTAGCAGAATCTATTGGGATCATTTTTACACGCTCTATTCATTATGAAATATTTTATCTATATGCCTGAAAAGTAAAAAAAGATATTATACAAGTGAAACAAGTGATGATAGATGTTACTGTTCCAATTCCGCTTTGACAAAATCACGAAAAATTCTATTTTACTTATGAGGCCATAGCCGGGTAACCTGAGCTGATTGAGAAAAACGGATTGCAGATTCGAAATCAGCAGGAAAACCTCTATAAGAATCACTTACAAAACCCTTGACAGCAAAATTGATGCATACCAGTGTTATATTTCCTCTGTTATTTAATCAATTGCTTTATTAATATTTTTAGATTTTACTCCCCCTCTTTCCGGGCCCCCTAGAGGTCCGGGTTCCGGTGATTTATCCCGGCTTCCCCGCCCTCTCGGCGGCCCTAGCCACAGTTGACGAGGTGCATCATAGCACCAAGGTTTTGTCTGAATCGTGAACCACATTGGAGCATAAACTTTGACGATGTATTCTACCAGCACTTTTAAGCTATTCATCGGATTTTTACATCCCACGTAGAAACGCAGGATGCGGTTAGCAGTAGTCAGCCATCTGGATTGGACCATTGGCCCAGGTTGAAGATTTGCTAAGTCATTGCTGCAACACCCAGAAGTAATAGCCTGAAAAGCTTTATAGAGGTATAATTGATCTACGTAGATCATCAGAATCAGTAATTGGAACAGGATTTCCTTCCACGGCTTCAAACTTAACTCGTGGTTGGTCGACAGATTTTAATGCTTTTCCAATTCGCCCTGACATTTCTCGTGGACCATGGGAGGGCCCATCGAGGTGTTTTAGCAAATGCCTCAATGGTAACCCATTAAAATGAAAGAGGCAAATAAACTAGTAAAAGGGTTTGTTTAAATTCTGCTCCAAATTTAATATGCCTCCTTTTATTCCAGTATTGACTGCAGTGCCATCACAACCAATGGCAACAACATTTCTAGTACTGATATTTTTGTATCCCAAGAACTCCAAAATGCCTTTATAAATGCTTTGTGTTGTGCTCAATTCTAGAGATACGTGGCCTAAGTAAGTTGAGCCTGGTTCTTTCAAAAGGACAATATGTTCTTCCATAGTAATCCTAGAATGATACTTATTACCTTTCCTTATTACAACGTTTGTTCGACCTTTTTTTCCATCAAAGTAGAGACCCATAATATGACCACTTGAACTGAAAGTTGAGGTATCTTCAGAGAGATCTTTTCTAATCTATCAGTCAACCTTTTATGGCTAGATAACATTGATATGTTGCACGAGTGTTTTGGAATCTCTTGCGGAGTTTGGTTTGGCGCTCATTCCCTCCATCGAAGTTTGATGTACATATTGCTGACTCACGAATTGTGCCTGATTCATGAGTTGAATGTAGTATACACGATGTGAAGATGGGTGTTTTGGTCTAGGGCTCTAATACAGGGCTATCAGTTCCTTCTGTTAAAGACTTAATGCGTCTCCTGAAAGCTGACGAGTTACGCTTGCCGAACCGTAGTGTTCTTTCAACGTTGCAAAACTAAGGACTTGCATCTCTGTACAGGAAGCTCTAGTCATTCTTCCAGTATCAGCCCAAAATGAGAATTGAAACACTAGAATATGTACAAAAATGTAAATGTCTAGGGTCGAACCAGTACCAATTTTTTAAGTAACTAGCCACGTATAAGAAGTTTGCATAGAGCTGAAGCTGCTTTCCTTCAAGCATGCACAAATATTTACGGACATCGGTACTGAGTGATGTGTATAAAAATGTACCTTTAGAATCCTACATGCATTGTTCGATCTCACAAGTGATTGTTAATCACAGCACTGCACCGGAAGATATATATATATATATATATATATATATATATATATATATATATATATATATATATATATATAGATATATATATATATCATACACCCCCTGGAGTTTAGTGAAAGCACGCACAAAGGCACTTCATGCGTTATCGGGACAACAGGTACCGATAAAGAAAAAAGGGGGAAATTCTCGGAGGACCACAAGGCAACGAAACCGGCACCCCTATTGGAAAACAAATCGGAACCACATGTATGCGAAAACGATGAAGAAAACGTAAAAATAATCCTAGCCAACATTCAGAGCCTTAAATCAAACCATTCCCCGAACAAAGTTTTATACCTGAAAGGACTCATGCAAGAAGCCGGGGCAGACTTTGCATGCCTCACGGAAACTCATTTAAAGGACTGCCAGGCGAACTGTGAAAATTGTGAGTCCTGTATTGACAAAAAAGAAATACAAATTGACAACTATAACATCCTCCGAGCCGACAGAACAGTGAGACTTAAAGGAGGATGTGCTATTTACACACGCGAAAGGCATATGGCAGAAATGACTATAAGTACCTTAAACAGCTACGTAGAATGTGTAGCAGCAAAAGTTGAAAAATTAAATATGGTACTAATTGTAATGTACAGACCCCCAAACACACCAACCTCAAAATTTTCAGATTCCATTACATAAGAAACTGGGTAAAAGATCTACACTCTCCAACCCCAAATATTTTTCTCTGTGGTGATTTTAATTTCCCATTCATGAAATATAAAAGGATAGGAAAACATATATGTAGACACCAGGACAAGGGGGGCACACCAGAAGACCAGGAGCAGGTAAAAATGCTACTAGCTCTAGCTGATGAATTTATGTTAGCGCAAGAAATAACAGAAAACACAAGAAAAAAACTGCCTAGATTTGGTATTCACAAACAACAGTAATCTAATTGATAAGGTAGAAGTATCCCCAACTATGATATCCGTCCACAACATCATTGAAATAACAACTAATATAAAGGCAAGAGGAAAGGAAAGAACACGCACAAGAGAAAGAAGCAAATTCGAAATTTTTAATTTTCACTCCAAAGCTATAAACTGCGAAGATATTACATCCAGCATGGAAGTAATAGATTGGAAAACCATTTTCGAGGCCAAGACAACGGAGGAGATGCTAATGACGTTAGAGGAGAAGACGTTAGAAATTGTGGAAAAACATGTCCCAAAAATACACAAAGAGGAAAGAGAAGCAGGTTCGAGAGACAAAAGAGAGCATTGTTTCGAAAGAGAAAAAGAGTGACTGAAAAATTAAGTAACTGTAAAGAAAACAACATCAGAAAAATATTAAATGATGAACTGCAAAGTATTGATGACGTCATACAAGAACTAATTGAAGAAGACGACGCTATAGAAGCGATAAAGGCTAACTCAAAGTACTTCTATAATTTCGCAAAAAGAAAGTCGAAAAACCATGCGACTACCGAACCTTTAAAAGACGAGAACAGTGCTTTATCTGACGATCTAACAGAAGTATCTGAAATATTAAGAGCTCAGTACGAATCATCTTTCAGTATCCCAAAAACTGAGAAATTGATATGCGATAGAAACGCGTTCTTTGAAGAAGAACTACAAGGGGAAAGTATAACGGACTTCGACTTTACGACGGATGATATAACACAAGCCATAGGGAAACTAAAAACACACTCAGCGGCAGGACCGGATAAATGGAATCCCACGCTGATCAAAAGCTGCAAGAATGCAATCGCTGAGCCCCAATACTGGATATGGAGACGATCACTAGACACGGGAGAAATACCGGGCATCCTGAAGAGCGCGAACATAGTCCCAATATATAACGGAGGAGATCGATCCAAGGCAAAAAACTATAGGCCAGTGTCGCTTACATCTCATCTCACTAAAATATTTGAAAGAATAGTTAGACAGAAAATCTATGACTTTTTGGAAACTCAGAAAACATTCAACTGATAACCAACATGGGTTTCGGTCAGAAAGGTCATGCCTATCACAACTAATGGAACACTACAACTGACATAGATGAGGATGTTACCAGAGACAACACAGTAACATCCTTTGCCGATGACACAAAGATCAGTAGAAAAATAAGAAACCCAGAAGATATAGGATCTCTACAAACCGACATAAAGAGAATCTACAAGTGGGCGGAAGACAACACTATGAAGTTTAACACCGAGAAATTTCAGCTATTACGGTATGGAAAAAGAGAAGACCTAAAATCCATGGAATATTATACCTCAAATGGACAGGAAATTCATAAAAATTCTAGAGCAAAAGATTTAGGGGTTGTCATGACAGATGATGCGAAATTTGAAACACAAAATAAGATAGCAGTAAACAAAGCAAAGAGAATAACGGGTCAGATATTGAGAACCTTTAAACGAAGTGATAGGAATGTAATGATTCCTCTACTGAAAACCCTGATAATACCCAAATTGGAATACTGCTCGGTCGTAACATCCCCATATAAAAAAGAAGACATTAGACAGCTGGAAGGGATCCAGAGAAGCTTCACAGCCAAGATCAACGGGTACAAAGAACTACAGTAAATTACTGGGAAAGGTTACGCAAACTAGATCTATATTCACTGGAAAGGAGAAGAGAGAGGTACACCATTATTTACACTTGGAAAATAATGGAGAAACTACTCCCTAATCTTACTCTGAACCCTATAACTCCCCAAACAACGGTGGAAAGTAGAAACGATAGTGTCGTATTCCCAAATTAAAGGCGAGACAGGGAACATCCTTAACCCTGAAAGAAAATAGTTTTGTGGTGAGAGGACCAAAACTGTTTAATCAGCTGCCCAAAGACCTAAGAAACACGAAGGGAGTTGCAGTGGACATCTTCAAAAGAAGATTAGACGCCTGGCTCAGAACAATCCCCGATGAGCCTGGCGTACCTGGCTATGTGAGGTGGAGAGCACAAAAAACCAACTCACTACTTCACGAGGCCAACTCGAGAGGAGGGGCGACAAGCTTGACCTTCGCGAAAAGAGGAATCATCGCGCGGAACCTTTGTAAGGTTGTAAGGTATATAGTTATATATTTATTTATTGCTAAAGTAAAGCTTACTTAAATTTCCTCGATGATGGACCAGCGATGACTTGGGGTCAGGACTGAATGAGGCTGTACAAACGTATCAAGTAAATTTTGAGTGACGTCCATATTTTGATTGGTTGTGGTTCCCAACGTTTCCTATAAATATTGGATAAAGGAACAATAGAGTACTGTGTGACATGCGGTATAGTAATATAATTATATTAACACAGAATATTCTTTTATGGCGATATTATTTATTTGGCATTTCCTATTTTTATCTTTTTAGCACTACTGACGAAAATTAAAACTGCTCTAAATGTTTGCCTACATTGTTCAACATGTGTCGTTCTCTTATTTCCCATATATATATACACACACTATACACATATATATGGGTACCCTGGGTGGCCTAGTGGCTAAGGTGCTGGTCTGCTGGTGGGGTGTGGTTCGGATTTCCCGTTAAACTGTAGTTCTAAGGTGGAGTGAAAAGCTTGACCTTCGTCAGAATGAACAATTCGGGTTCCTCTTGTAAACTGTCTTTGTATTGCATACAATATTTCTTTGTGATGTGCAGCGAACGTAATAGCAAGTACCTGTAATAAGAGAAAAGAACCGTAAGATAAGCACATGTACAAAATTTAAGTCGAAATAATTGCATAGCATTATGTGTACACACACACACACACACACACACACACACACAACACACATATATATATATATATATATATATATATATATATATATAATACACACAGACCGTGCATGGAACAAGGAACTCTTCTAGGAAAATTAAATCCACTATTGTCCGAATAAGTAATGGTAAATGACAAATACCATAGTTTTTCCTTTTCATGATGCTAGCCCGACGTGGGCAACGGGTCACTCGCAAAGAGGTCCCAAAAATATAGCTTCCCTCATCAGCTATCTGCAAAGCAGATAGGATCCAGCTTTGGGACAGGATTTAGGGTTTAAACAGCCTAGCCCAGCTATATTTAGAACCTCAACATAAGCAAAAGACTCGCTGCCTTCACGTCAGATTGAATACATCAAAGAAAAAGGGGTAACTATTATATTTTTAGCCATAAACCAAAACTTAAACCTCAACTGGCAGAATTGAGCGTCCATTTTTCAAGGCACATAACATGTCCGTTTCTTGATGGGAATGAACTCAGAATGGTTCCCTGAGGATTTTTATGATACTCTCAGACCGTCCATGGAACAAGGAACTCTTCTAGGAAAATTAAATCCACTATAGTCCGAATAAGTAATGGTAAATGACAAATACTATAGTTTTCCTTTTTCATGATGCTAGCCCAACGTGGGCAACGGGTCACTCGCAAAGAGGTCCCAAAAATATAGCTTCCCTCACCAGCTATCTGCAAAGCAGATAGGATCCAGCTTTGGGACAAGATTCCCATCATGAAACGGACATGTTATGTGCCTTGAAAAATGGACGCTCAATTCTGCCAGTTGATGTTTAAGTTCTGGTTTTTGGCGAAAAATATAATAGTTAACCCTTTTTCTTTGATGTATTCAATCCGACGTTAATGCAACGAGTCTTTTGCTTATATTGAGGTTCTAAATATAGCGGGGCTAGGCTGCTTTAAACCCTAGATCCTGTCCCAAAACTGGATCCTATCGGCTTTGCAGATAGCTGGTGAGGGAATCTATATTTCTGGGACCTCTTTGCGAATGACTCGTTGCCCACGTCGGGCTAATATCATGAAAAAGAAAAACTATAGTGTTTGGCATTTACCATTACTTACTCGGACTATAGTGGATTTAATTTTCCCAGAAGAGTTCCTTGTTCCATGCACGGTCTGTGTGTATTATAAAAAACCTCAGGGAACCATTCTGAGTTCATTCCCATATATACATATATATACTGTATATGTGTGTGTGTGTGTTCTAAATACACACGTATAAATATATATATATATATATATATATATATATGTTAACCCCTCCGTCTATGGCCCGGGATGGTTCGAAGTCGACGGGGGTTCTAGTTAGGTGGCAGCAACGGATGTGTGACTTGCAGTAGTTTTCTTCTATATTACTCTCCGAGTTCTTCTATAGTGGCTCGGAGGACTCTGATAGACTTACTAAAAATGCTGAAGGTTCCGGACTCTTCTTATAGCGTATCCGGAAAGTTTAATGACTAAGATCTTCTGAAGAGAGCAAGGCTCGAAGGATAAGATAAAAACTATCTTTTTCTGGAATTTACTGCTAAAATGTACAGGTAGTGCTCAGCCTCTGAATTAGCTTCTGAATGACAATGGAAGATTTTTAGTGGGTTTATATACCCAAAAACTGCTAACATCATTATTATTAAATGCTAAAAAGGCTGTATTATTTTTGCACAATATTCGAAAATAAAGTAAATTTTCAGCTGTGGTAAGGCTTGAACGAGTAAACAAAATATTTGAAGACGAAACCATATTTTTATCTTAAACCGCGACTTTTCAGATCTGATGTTATCATGATCTGCCAAGTTAACTAAAAGTGGAAATCGGACTATGCATCTTTACACTAAAATATGCATATGAGTGAAATTTTAAGGTTTAAGATGTACAATTTTAATGCTTAGGCAAGACATGATCTCATTTTTTATAACGAAAGAGAATGTATACAAAATATGAACATTGCAAAGCTTAAGCAGGATTCCTTATTAAGCGAAATCTAAAAAAATGATTATGAAATTTTAAAAAACAGCAGGTCACCAATTATTTAGCAAAGTAGAAAGCCAATCAAAAATTTTATCCAAACTCGCGTTGGGCGATTTTGGTCCTTATGTAAAAATGAATACACAAACGTACATACATATGAGTATAGGCATTATATAAAGTTAAATATATAAGAATATACAGGATTATATAAATACGTGAACCATATAACACGAATTTTTAAAATGGATACTTTTTATTACAATGGATACAGGAACTATATAAATGAAAACAAGAATTACATGAAGAATAAGATAATATAGGAATATTGGAATTATTTATGGTTCATTTTTACAGGGCTGTCCCCTCTAGAATGATATTAATATAATAATGTAACATCCTAACTAATGCTAACTAGATGATAACTATTGCTTTTATAATACAGATTTATATATACAACATAAGTCGGGTGGTTAAGTCTAGTCCACGTGGTCAGGGTACGCACTCTTGGTCGTGCATAAATAGTTTCATGTTCCGTGTCACTTGGTTTTCTTTGTTCCCAGAATGATCTTTTCACCACAAATATACCGAGGATAATAGCACATACAATAATGATACTAACGGCAGATGTTGAGAAAATTGTACAGGTTGTAGTATTTGTAAGAGGTTTTTTGGTTATCATCCGAAATTTTAAACCGACTCAATTGATCATTCCATTCAGGGGCATGTAGCTCGGGTAGGATGGTTACAGGTTTTATGGAGAGATTTAAGATCTCTATGACGGGTTTAAATTTAATTTGCGACGGGAAGGGGTATGAGTTATTAAGGGTAACCTGTATGGGTTGTATATTTGGAGGGCTTTGAACGCAAGGAGCAACCAATTGGTAGCCGAATAACCATAGGGATTGTGATGAGGGAATAATTTCGACGGCACTCGAGAGTAGCGGCAGTCCTGTTCGCGAAGGAAACCCAGATGTCTGGTCCAATTCGTAGTTGGACGGTTTTAGGGGAATGAAATTTTTTAAATGAACATACGGGGCATGCCGGTCTCGAATTAACGATAAAGCAAGACCTAGTAGTTGGAAGAATAACTGGTTTGAGTGGAGGGCAACGAGTTGTTTATTTGGTTGCGGGAATCGGCAATGCCGGACGTCGCTATCTGACATCATAGAATAGGCTGACAGATCTTTGGTGAGGAAAAGGTAAGGTGGTACGGTGGGTAAATACAATCGATAGACATTAGAGTTGTTTTGGTAGGGTGTTGGGAAAGGGTGAAATTTATATACGTCGTAAGTGAGGACATCGAAAAATGGTATAATTATGAGGTATGTGTAGGGGCGTGGTCCATGTACAGTCCAGTGTATTCTAGAAATTGGGGTAATTAGTGTGGTTGAGTGGGAATATGGGTGATAATTTTAATTGTGTCTGGGCGGTGTGAATCAAGGACTGAAGTGTTTCCCATGGTATTAGGGTGGAAAGAGTGATTTTTCCATGGGCTAGCTGGGTTGCACGCAAAACCTTGGAATGAATCGTAGTTATTCGTTGTAAGTATTTATCGATTAGGGTTACTTGTAGGTTAATTATCTCTATTAATTCTAGATATCTTTTGTGTTCTTTGTATTGAGCTAACATGGATTCAAGGTATGTGAATCTGTCCGAAAGGAGTGGAGGAAGCGATTGTTTTCGTGTAGTGACCTAATAGTTTGTTCTAACATGTGTCCATTATATTGTCGATTTCGCGCGAAGAGATTCAATTTGAATTCGATTCTTTTAATATCTTCTTCGGTTGCTAATCCGAATAAACCTTTGAACAGTTTCCCTCCTATATCTATCAGTCCCCTTTTACTTCTTTGGTTAAAGTTTTCTGAGTTTTTAGTTTCAGTTTGTATCCATGGTAAGGCTAATATTTCTGATAGGGCGCGTGCTGTAGTTTGAATATTTTCGATGGTATTTTCTAACAGAACGCGACTAATCTGATCTTTTCCTTGGAAAGAATTCTGGACTTTACTTTCAAACGTTTTTAATTGGGTTTGTATCTGAAGGAGATTGATTTTAATTCTAGCAGGGGGTTGCAAATTTATATAAAGGTCTGCGTGCCCTTTCAAAAATTTACCTTCTGCAAGTTTTTCTATAACAACTCCGGTAGAAATTTTAATGCTAGGGCTACAAGAGTAAATAATTTGGAAAATTATAAGGGGGACAATTTTATTCATTTCTACGCCTTAGGTTATACGGAGCTGGGGGGTGGCTGTGTGGATACTTGTGTTTGTGGGCGAAGGGGTCGGCCTCGTTTTGGTGCAATGGGGTCGACCGTTGAGCTCGGATTCTGAGCGGGTTCGTTTCTTATGTGAAGGTTCTAGTTCACGTGGTTGATGCATTTGCGCGGTATGTAGGGTCCGTGCGTCGATCATCAATCGGTGAGGGTGGTGACAGAGGAGATGGATGGAGGAGATGGTGGAGTTCCACTGAGTGATCCTCTCGAAGGGGTTCTCCAGGGTCTGGGTCCGATGGGACGCTTGGCTCTGGGGCCTCCTCTTGTTCAGAGATTGCTCGAGTACTGGTGGTATTACGAGGTACCAATCTTCGTCATGGGTATTGGTTCCCGCGGTGACCACTTCAGTTTTTTATCCCTGCTCGATTTGTTAATACCTTGACCTTTTGAAGGATAGGCGGCTCGAACGCCTGGCAGCTGTTTTTTGGAAGGTGATGTTCGGAAGCTATCTTCAAATTGTCAGCGTGAATGATCTTTAGTTTGGAATGATCCCGGAGGTCGAGGATTTCATAACGATTTTTTCCGAGGTTTTTCATAATCCTATATGGGCCATCCCATTTTGGGTATAATTTGCGATGAGCACCTGGCGTTTCACGCTCTTCAGATAACATCGCATACCGACGATTATAGTCCGTTGACGGGATGACGCCTATGTTGCTCTTGCTCCATCTGTTGGTTTCGTTGGTCGAGGGCATAGCGGATTATGTCAAAAATCTTGAAAGATCGTTCAGCTAGTTGCTGATTTGCTTCTGCCATTTCGGAAGATGTTAGAACTGCCGGGTCGGTTTGGTCGGGCAAATCAAAAGGTAGACGCTTGTCGTAGTGATAGAGGACGAAATGAGGGGTGTCCCCGATGGACACATTATAGCCATTGTTGATGGCTGTTTGTACCATGGGAAGGGAATCATCCCATGTACGGGAGGATGCATCGACAACGTGGCGCAGGGCTTCTAAGATCTTTCGATTGTGCCTTTCCACTAAGCCGTTTGCCTGCGGATGGTATGCCACAATGTGTGTTTTTTAATTTTACACATTACAGAGTGATTCGAACAGTTTGGACGTGAAGCTAAGGCGTTATCCGAATTAGGATGGAAGGAGTAGTATGATTCTGGATGACGCGTTCCACTAGGGCTGCCACAGTTTCCGAGGTCTGGTCTGGAATGGCGCTACTTCGCTGTAACGCGAGAAGTGGTCCGTAACACAATGATGTACTGATTTGCCTTTGATGTTTTGGGAAATGGTCCCAGTATATCCATTCCAGTTCTTTGCCAGGGCCTTTGGCATACTGGATATTTATGCATCGGAGCTGTGGATGGTACGTTGCCATTATGCTTTAAACACGAAGGACATTCGGCGATGTATTCTTGTACCTTTTAGTTCATCTCGGGAAAGTCGTATCGCTCCAAAAGACTCTTGATGGTGCGATCCGGCCCCATGTGTCCATACAAAGGTGAGTCGTGACAAAGTCCAATGGCTATATCGACGAGATCCTTTGGTATCTCCACGAGGTCGTTTCCATCCTCGTTCCTGAAATGTACGAGCCCATCTTTGAGGTTGTACTGTTCTTTTACCTTCGATGGTTCATTTTGTTCCAGGAGCGCCCGAAGGTTCTGGGTGTGTTGGTCCTGTTGTCGGGAGTATTGCAGACACTCGTAGTCGAACACAGGAAGAATTCCTATTTTATTCACTTGGGCGTCGGGCTTGAATCTCGACAATCCGTCTGGAATAACTTGCAGTTTTTCCCTGTTTGTATGCGATTTTGACATAGACGATATTTCGGAATTTTTTCAAAGCCCAATATACCGCTAGGGCCTCTCGGTCCGTAGTGGAATAATTCCGTTGAGGTGCAGAGAGAAGTTGACTGGCATAAACAATGGGTAATTCCACACCGTCTACGTCCTGTAACAGGACGGCTCCTAGTCCATAGGAGGAAGCATCTGTGGCTATGATGAAGGGTCTTGTGTAATCAGGATATTGTAAAATGGGATGACAGGTTAGTTTATTAATTAAAGATTCAAAGGCATGTTGATGATCGGATTCCTAGTTAAATTTCGAATTTTTCTGGAACAAATTAGTAATGGGTTTAGCAATATTTGAAAATTGGGGGATAAAGTTCCGATAGAATCCGACAAAACCAATAAATGCACGGGCGTCGTCGATGGTTTTGGTACAGGGTACCTTTCCAGGGCTTCGAGTTTGGCTGGATCAGGTTTAATTCCTGTGGACGAGAGTAGGAATCCTAGGTATACCAGGGATTCTTGTAAAAAATTGCACTTTGGAAGCTTCAGTTTAAGGTGTGCTTTTCTCAAGTGTGATAGCACATTCTGACGGCGTTGAAAGTGTGTTTTTATGTCCGAACTGTAGACGATAATATCGTCAAGATAAACGAGAGCTTCGACACCTAATAGGTCGGAAAGGACTATATTCATCAACCTAGAGAAATTAGCAGGCCCATTTCGGACTCCGAAAGGTAAAACCTGGAATTCGTAATGGCCTCGGTTAGTGGAGAAAGCAGTCAATGCCCGAGATTCGGGACTGACCTCCATTTCCCAATAACCTGATGCTAAATCGAGGGATGACAAAAAGTTCGCTTTCCCTACGTTCAGAATGTTTCCTGCATGTTTGGAATCGGGAAACGGTCTGGGATGGTAATGTTGTTCAGGCGTCTAAAATCTATACAAGGGCGAGATGTTCCGTCCTTTTTGGAGACGAGAATCATAGGAGCGGACCAGGGACTAGCTGAAGGCTGAATGACATCCTGCTCCAACATGTCCTTGATGTGTTCCTCAACAGTGACTAATTGGGAATGTGGAACCCGATAGGGAGGAATGAAAATGGGTTTGGAATTGGGTTCCAACTTGATTTCAAAAGGGACCAAATTAGTTCGGCCCAGTGGATCTCCTTTTAGGGCAATCACATCTCTATTTCTTATCAGGAAATCGAGAAGTGATTCCATTAGTTTGGGATCCTGTAAAGCTGGTGACTCCTGAAGGGAGTCCCGTTATTAATTACAAGGGATACAGGAACTATATAAATGAATACAAGAATTACATGAAGAATAAGATAATATAGGAATATGGGAATTATTTATGGTTCATTTTTACATATATATACACACACATACACATATGAATGTGTAATCCGTGTATTTATTTAATCCTTATATGGATCCTTATATTCATTGACTTCATACAGTACTTATGTTTACATGGTTTTTATGTTCGAATGTTCATTTTTACATGAGGAACCAAAGTCGCCTGATGCGAGTTTGGATAGAATTTCGATTTTTGCTTTCTATTTTTTTTTCAGTGACACAACCATGCGACCTACCATTTCTATGGTTTAGTCGTATCTATATTTCAATTTTTCATTTGGTAGAGAATTTATTATAATTAATTATGGTTGTCTTGCATCTAACCCTCATCCCTAAATTTTATTAGATTATGCATACACATTGCATACGGCATGATTGGAACCCTTGTTTATACCGTACTTCTTTATTCATTACTGTATTTCTCTAATTCATCTTTTCTAAATTCTCCCAATAATGACTTGTACTGTACGTACAAATTAAATAACTATGGCGTATTAATCATGAATTGACGTATGGCATAATTTGAATAACTATGACGTCATAAAGTAACTTATTTCCCTTCACATTTTCCCGTTATTAATTTCCCTTCATCATATCTCTAGTATATAATTTATGGTAAATTCTTTAACATAATAATAAAAACTTTACACTCTATACGTCATTATTTATATGTTGTTCATTCATACATCCATGTTCTTTCTTGACATTTATCTTTTGTTAATTTTATTAATTATTCATTCAGCTAACTATTGTCTACCTATTGTCAACCAATTGTGCGACTACCAATATGTGTACAATACTTTGTGCATTCGTACATGTCCCCTGATCATCATGATTACGTACATAGTTACGTACATGTAAATACGTCAACATATATTCTTTTTACTTTTTCTTTTAATGATTTCACTTCTCGCAAGATATTCATAAATGCTTATACGAGTGTTCGAATTCCGCTGACAGCAGCAAAAGCGAGTTCTTCTGAGGTGAAAATCTTCTCTCTTGTTGCTTCTAATTTATAAAACATTATTATGTGTTATATATATATATATATAAATATATATATATATATATATATATATATATATATATATATGGGAATGAACTCAGAATGGTCCCCTGAGTTTTTTTATGATACACACAGACCGTGCATGGAACAAGGAACTCTTCTGGTATAATTAATCCACTATAGTCCGAATAAGTAATGGTAAATGACAAATACCATAGTTTTTCTTTTTCATGATGCTAGCCCGACGTGGGCAACGGGTTACTCGCAAAGAGGTCCCATAAATATAGCTTCCCTCACCAGCTATCTGCAAAGCAGACAGGATCCAGCTTTGGGATTTAAGTTTTGGTTTTTGGCTAAAAATATAATAGTTATCCCTTTTTCTTTGATGTATTCAATCTGACGTGAAGACAGCGAGTCTTTTGCTTATATTGAGGTTCTAAATGTGGCAGGGCTAGGCTGCTTTAAACCCTAGATCCATGTCGCAAAGCTGGATCCTGTCTGCTTTGCAGATAGCTGGTGAAGGAAGCTATATTTATGGGACCTCTTTGCGAGTGACCCGTTGCCCACGTCGGGCTAGCATCATGAAAAAGAAAAACTATGGTATTTGTCATTTACCATTACTTATTCGGACTATAGTGAATTTAATTATCCCAGAAGAGTTCCTTGTTCCATGCACGGTCTGTGTGTATCATATATATATATATACACACATATATATACCCACCGTATGTGCCCATGTACTTTATGTTATACTCCTAACGTCCTAATTGTCTATAAATATTAAACACTGTAAAAAAACTATAGTTAATTTTTTAATTGTAATTAACTATAATAAATTAATATGATGTAATTAATGTACTTAATGAAACTGTAATTGACGATAATAAGTGAATGTGAATTAATTTGTAATTATAATCATAGTTGTAGTAAACCAAATTGCAATGTACTTAATAATGTACTTAGATTGTACTCAATGTACTACTCCGAAATTGTCGCCATTTCGGAATGTATACTCGGCGATATTACGATTATAATTTTTTTTTATTATTTATTTTTTTTCGTTTTATTTATTAATCTCTCAAAATTCTGACCATATGTTTAAAATTAGGCTTAACGTAGATCTCCATTAAACGGTGGGGGGAACTTAACTTTAAACTGCACTCCCCAAACATTTAGACTTATATGATGCTTGTATTTGTTAAATAAGAGACACTCCCTTGTTAGCAGCCTTTCAGCGAGGAGGTTGGAGCCATCCTCGAGGAGGCCGATGGTCTCCTCACTTTTAAATTACGGCCTGAGCCATCGTCGAAAGAGGTCGAACCCCTCCCCCTGTAAATTAAACTTAGAGGCTGAGCATTGCCTGTACATTTTAGCAGTAATTTACAGTAAAAGAAAGAAAGATTTTTATCTTTTCCTTCGAGCCGTGCTCTCGTCCGAGAACTCAGTCAATAAAGTAGAGAAAAATAATTTCCCGATACGTTATAAGAAGAATCGGTGAACCGTCAGATAATTTAGTAAGTTTTCACAGAATCCTCCGATCCACAATAAGAAGAACTCGGAGAGTAGTATACAAGAAACTATTGTGAGTAACAAATCTGTTGCTGCCTCCTAACCACAACCCCTGTCGACTTCGAACCAATCAAGGCCATAGACGTAGAGGTTAACATATATATATATATATATATATATATATATATATATATATATATATATATATATATATATACACAGGTGTCCGAGAATTATCTGTACAAGTTTTGGCTGTTATTAAAAGTCAACCATGAAGTGTAGAAATTCCAGTGTTGTCCCATTTTACAGAGAATCTCATTAAGTTTTTTCTGATACCAAGTTTTGACAAGTTTTTTAGAAATTCCAGTGTGTCCGAAAATTATCTGTACAATTTCATCTTTTAATAAAATTCTTGATAACACGTAAAATTCTTAAACAAGATTATTTAGAATCTGTATTTTCAAAAGTTTCTTTTATTAAAGTAACGTTGTTACAAACATTCGATATGTGCACCATCAGTGATTCGCAAAACATCCAATCGATACTCCAAATGTTGCCATGTACGCTGCAGCATATCCACATCAATTCGCTCAATAGCAGCTGTGATTCTTGCTTTTAAATCATCAATGTCTGTCACCCGCGTACATTTCTAAAAACTTGTCAAAACGTGGTATCAGAAAAAACTTAATGAGATTCTCTGTAAAATGGGACAACACTGGAATTTCTACACTTCATGGTTGACTTTTAATAACAGCCAAAAATTGTAGAGATAATTCTCGGACACCCGGTATATATATGTATATATATATATATACATATGTATATATATATATATACATATGTATACATATGTATATATATATATATATATATATATATATATATATATATATATATATGTATATATGTATATATATATATATGTATATATATATATATATATGTATGTATATATATATATATATATATATATATATATATATGTATATATATATATATATATATGTGTATATATATGTATATTATATACAGGGTGTTTGAAAACTTTCTGTACAAATTGTAATGGGGGATAGGCAACACCAAGACAAACCCTTTTCTTCTATAAGTGTATGTCCGCTGACGTCACCATTCGGCGCGAGAGGGCGCCGCTGCAATTGGCTAAAAGGTGAAGAGGGCTAGACTCGCGATTGCCGCGG
>JAJOZX010005082.1:265000-295000 GCA_023014485.1 Bathynomus jamesi | reverse complement strand
CAGAGTCAATTGTCACAGAGTCAATTGTCACAGAGTCAATTGTCACAGAGTCAATTGTCACAGTTATTTGCACTATTATATTCAGTATAGAATAATTTTATTCTATGTACCTTCCCGTACATTCGAGTGAAATGTTGTTTATATTTTTTTTATTTTGTGTTTGCAAATTTTTTTTCAATTACTGAATTGAATTGACTTGCAAATTAAGAGAGCGAGAGAGTTTACAGAGAGTTTACAGAGAGTTTATAGATTTAGAGAGATACTTGAAGAAATTTTGAAGTCATTTTTTGGTCATTTTTTTAAGTCAGTTTTTCAAGTCAGAAGGTTGCACCAAGAGGGTCAACCAAAACAGAGGTTAATTGTCTCCACTTGATAAAGATCAAGTGCAGTCATTTTCCATTTTCAGTTAATCTTCACTTGACAAGCGTTCAAGTTAGACAGTTAAGTTTCATTTTCAGTTTCAGAATACTTGATAGAGTTCAAGTCAGAGTTATATTCGAAGTCAGAGTTATATTCGAAGTCAGAGTTATATTCGAAGTTAGAGAGTTTTATTCGAAGTTAGAGAGTTTTATTTGAAGTTAGAGAGTTCAAGTCAAAGTTAGTTTTTAAGTCGAAGTTAGTTTTCAAGCCCCAAGTTTTCAATGCAGTCAATTGAATTCAACCTTTTTTTGTTGTTCAAGAGAATTTAATTCAACCTTTTTTTTGTGTTGTAAAAGAGAATTAAATTCAACCTGAATTGACCGGGTTGCGGCTTTGGTTTAACCTTTTCTTTGTTTGTAAGACGGAAATTCACCGATTTGTCTTTCACTTTTCATGCATTGTTGCGTATATAAATATATAGGTAAAATGACATTTCATTGTTTGTGACCAAAACAGTTTTTACAATTGTTTGTAATGATTTTGGTAATTATTGTAATGTATATGAGGAACATGCCGTCCCTCCGTTTGTTGAACTCTTTTAATTTTTTGTTCTAAGTAGTGTGACAAGCAATCTTTTTTTTAAAAAGAGCAAAGTGCTCACGAAAGACGTATTGTCAATTTCAAACTTATACCCCCTGCTTAGTCACTCAATTCCCCCGTATGATCGCACATACCCTAAATTTCAGTTGTTGTTCTTTTTTGTCATTTAATTTTAATAAAACTTCTACACAATAAAACGTATGTATTTATCATATGCAAACAAGTTTCAGACTAAAATATCAAATAATTCAAAATTCTATCAACATTTAACGAAAGAGTATAATTTTTCTACTTAACATGCAAAAAAATTATTAACCTTTTTAATATTTTTTTTTATTATAGAAAATAATTTTTAATGTAAAATTTACCTGAGATTATTAAAAAAGATTGTTCGAAATGCTTCCTTCCATTTCAATAACTTTTTTATTCTTGGCCGAAACTCATCTATGGCTCGATTTACTTTTTTTTTTTAGGAATATTATAAAATTGTATTTAGCTCGTTGAAATGCATAATTGATTCATATTTTTTAATTTGTATTTTTATTTTTCTTTTGTTCAATTAATCGTGAGTAACTGTCCTTAAATTGTTATTTTACCATTTGTAAGGTATCAAACGAAAATTATAGTCAAATTGACATACTACTACAGTATATGGTTATGAATTTTTGTAGTCGAATTTAATTGTGTGTCGAAATTCAATTTTAAAACCGTGAGAGTTACTGTCATTACTCGTAAGGTCTTCTAAGTACGTCTTTTTTTTATTACCTTAATACGTGT
The DNA here is from genome assembly GCA_023014485.1 of Bathynomus jamesi. NCBI lineage: Eukaryota > Metazoa > Arthropoda > Malacostraca > Isopoda > Cirolanidae > Bathynomus > Bathynomus jamesi. The sequence continues at coordinate 293,263 of JAJOZX010005082.1, read as the reverse complement.
AACTGATTTAATTAAATACTTAAATACTACCTTGAACTTAAAGGATTTTATAATAATAATAATAATAATGATAATTATAATAATAACAACAATAATTGACTCAAAAAATTTTATAACCCTAAACTCATCTTAAATTATTATACATTATTTTTAAACTTTGTTCATTCAAAAATCTTCCAAATCCCTACACATACACACGCATGTATGCGCACTATATATATATATATATATATATATATATACAAACCTTATGCTAAAATCATTGGATGTCACAATAAACTATTTCATAGCGTGTAAGTGCTAACTATGCTATTTATATAGTCCTACGCAATTTTGCTTACTATATATAAATTCTCGCTCATGCATTTATACAGTTAATTTAACAATCCTATCAGCTAATCTGTGTCTCGAAATTATAAAATACACACTTTGTACCCAATAAACATAAATACACATTTGACCACAGGTCTATACATCATCCACTACGTAATTCGATTTGTACCTACAACAGTCAACAAAAATGCATGTATGCACACTATATATACACATACACAAACCTTATGCTAAAATCATTGAATATTTAGTTACTTGAACAATCCTATCAGCTAATCTGTCCCTCGAAATTGTAAAATACACACTTTGCACCGAATACACCCAAATACACACTTGCCCACAGGTCTATACATCATCCATTACATAATTCGATTTTTTATCTACAATAGTCAATAAAATTCGTTATCAATTGTACTATCATGGAAGCCTCGAAAAATCCATGAACTTTAAAATTTATATTTTTCCCTTTTACTCTATTCATTATGTACATAATTTTTCCCACAGAAAAATAAAATTTTTGTAAAAAATTTTAACCGTATCAATGTTTGTCTAACTTAATTGTTTGTCTAAATTAACGTATTAATCCTTTATTCTGTTTGTATAAAAGTAAAGTTTTAATCTTTGAATTTTTATATTTTATCATAGCCCTCTAAGCGAGTGTCATGTTAAAAATTTGATTACTCTGCATTGTACTCAACTACCCGAACTCGTTCTGTATAAAATTTGTATTGTAAAGAATGTCGTCATCTAACTTGAATTACTTCGATGATATTTTCTCAATTGTATTATATTGTATTATATTATTGTATTAATACCATTTTGGGGGGGAAATACTGTAAAAAGTGAACAATGAACAATTCCTACACCATCATTATATGGATTCATTGTCTTTATGCAGAACTTATGTTCGTATAGTTTTATGTTCGAATGTCCATTTTTACATAAGAAACCAAAATCGTATAAGCGAGTTTTGGATAGAATTTCGATTTGTACGTCTTTATTCATTCCTGTATTTTTCTAATCCATCTTTTCTAATAATGACTTATGCACTATGACGTCATAAAATAACTTTATTCTCTACGTTTCCCATACTTTGTACACTGAATCACGTTCTTAGTATTTGGACATCTTCCGTATTCAATGTATGGTTAATTCTTTAGTAATAAGGTTGTGGTGTTATGTAGTATAAATATCATTATTCAACCATACTCATTCTTACATTCATGTTCTTTCTTGACCGCTATCCTTTATTAATTTTATTACTTATTCATTCATCTACCTATTGTCTACTTATGCCCTATCAACTTATCAGTCTATGTTTACTCGTGTCTATATTACGCACACAACCTATTGGGTGACGAATGAATGATATGTGTACACTACTGTGTGCAGTCGTACATGTCTATTGACGATCATGATTACGTACATGTATTCTTTTTACGTTTTGTTTTCTTTTATTATTTCACCGCCCGCATTGAACTCAAAAATGCTGAGTTAAGTTATAAAATTCCAATCACTACGACAGAATCGAGCGCCTCAAAGATAAAATACCTCCGTTCGCTCTGATTTCAAATTCATAACATATTATAGCATATTATTTCGTAAATAAATTACCTCGTATGTGCCATGTACTTTGTATTATATTTCTAACATCTAAATTGTCTATTAATATGAAACACTGTAAAAACAAAACAAAGTTATAATAACTGTTTAAATTGTAATTAGCTGTAATACTTTAATTTAATATAACGTAATGTACTTTAATGAAGCTGTAATTGGTAATAACTTGTAATGTACTTCATTGGAACTGTAATTAAGTGTAATGATTTAATTTATAATGTAAGAATGTACTTTAAAATGGAAGTGTAATTAAACAATAAGTAAATGTGAAGTAATCCATAATTGTAATCGTAATTGTAATGAACCAAAATTAATACGTACTCAGTCGTGTACTTAATTTGTACTTATATGTACTATTACGAAATGATATCGCCTTCATAAATGTAGACTCGGCGAAAAAATACAAATTAGTTTTTATTTTATTTTCAATTTTTTAAAATTTTTATTTTGCAATCTTTTAAAACATTTGATCATGTGTTTAAAAAGGGGGGAAATTTAACCTTCAACTGTCCTCCCCCAAAATATTTAAGTTTAGCTATATTATACATGTATTTGTAAAATTAGAGCACTTCGTCATTGCACTTCTTCATTAGACTTCTTGATTAAGTCACTTCAGGACTCCTTTGTTAGCAGCCTTGCTGCGGGGAGGGGGCAGAGGCCCCTTGCCTTCTTAATATTTTTAGATTCCGGCCTGAGCCATGGTCGAAAGAGGTCGAACCTCTACCCTTGTAATTCAGAGCACTAACTGTAATTTTTAAGAAGTAAACCAAAGTAAAAGAAGTTTTTATTTTTCCCTTCGAGCCGTGCTCTCTTCAGAACTTAGTCAGAAAAGTCGATAATTTTAGTATAAGAGAAAGTATCAGAGTATTATAGCAAGAGAAGAATTAATAATTCTCGACCCATAAGCGAGAGAAAGAGACAACCCAAGCACCATAGAAGATATTGGCATAACAGTCTGGCGAGTCTGTAGCCAAGGGTTTAACAGAGTGGCGGCCCACCATTTAAGGCGACCGAAAAGAATTATAGAATGTTATAGAAGAAATATCCGTTGCTTGCCTCCTAACTAGAACCCCCGTCGATCCGAACCGACTCAGGGCCATAAAAGGGGGGTTAACATATATATACATATACATGTATATATATACATATACATATATATACATATATATATATATATATATATATATATATACACATTATATATATACATATATATATATACACACATATATATACATATACATATTATATATATATATATATATATATATATATATATATACACACACATATATATACAATATATATATATATTTATATATCTATGTTAACCCCCCCTTTATGGCCCTGAGTCGGTTCGGATTCGACGGGGGGATTCTGGATAGGAGGCAAGCAACGGATGTTTCTTCTTTATACTTTTCTATAATTCTTTTCTCTCGCTTTATAGGGTCGACACTCTGTTAATTCTTTTCTTTCAATAATTCTCTGATCCTTTCTCTTATACTAAAATTATCGACTTTTCTTTTATAACTTGTCGACTTGACTGAGTTCCTGAAGAGAGCACGGCTCGAAGGAAAAAGATAAAAACTTCTTTTTCTGTGGTTTACTTCTTAAAAATTACAGGTATTGCTCTGAATTTACAAGGGTAGAGGTTCGACCTCTTTCGACCATGGCTCAGGCCGGAATCTAAAAATATTAAGGAGGCAAGGGGCCTCTGCCCCCTCCTAATGAGGTGCTAATATGAAGTCTAATGGAGAAGTGCCTTAAATGAAGTGGTAATTTGAAGTGCTGTATTTTTACAAATATACGTATAATATAACTTAAATGTTTGGGGGAGAACAGTTGAAGGTTAAATTTCCCCCCTTTTTAAACACATGATCAGATGTTTTAAAAGATTGCAAATTTCAAATTAAAAAATAAAATAACAAAAACTAATTTGTATTTTTTCGCCGTCTACATTTTTGACGGCGATATCATTTCGTAATAGTACACATAAGTACAATTTGAGTACATGACTGTATACGTATTAATTTTGGTTCATTACAATTACGATTACAATTACCAATTAATTCACATTCACTTGTTGTTTAATTACACTTCCATTTTAAAGTACATTCTTACATGATAAATTAAATCATTACATTCAATTACAGTTTCATTGAAGTACATTACATTATATTAAATCAAGTATTACAGTTAATTACAATTAAACAGTTACTATAACTTGTTTTGTTTTTACAGTGTTTCTTATTAATAGACAATTAAGATGTTAGAAATATAATACAAAGTACATGGGCACATAACACACATAATATAACATAACACATGATAATGTTATAAATTCGAATCAGAGGGAAAGGAGACTTTTTAACTTTGAGCGTTCGAATTCTGCTGTGATGAGCGGAATTTCGATCACTTAACCTCAGCATTTTTGAGTTCATCTCGGGAGGTCATATAATTAAAAATAAAAATGACAAAAATAATACGAGAACGTTTTTTCGCGTTCTCGAACGAACTGCGAAAGTTTTGCATTTCATGATTGACACGAGTAAACATAGACTGATAAGTTGATAGGGCATAAGTAGACAATAGGTAGATGAATGAATAAGTAATAAAAGTAATAAAATTAATACGGTCAAGAAAGAACATGAATGTAAGAATGAGTATGGTTGAATAATAATTATATTTATACTACATAACATATAAATAATGACTTCTATAGAGTGTTTAGTCCTTAGCATGATGTTAAAGAATTTTCATACATTGGATACTAGATATATGATGAAGGGAAAATTTGACGTCATAGTTATTGAATTTTTACGTAAAGTACAAATCATTATTAGGAAGATTTACAAGAACAAATTAGAGACAGAGTGGGAAACGTAAAGAGAATAAAGTTATTTTATGACGTCATAGTGCATAAGTCATTATTACAAATCGAAATTCTATCCAAAACTCGCTTGTGATTTTTGGTTTCTTATGTAAAAATGGACAATGAATTCATATAATGATGGTGTAGGAATTGTTCATTGTTCACTTTTTACATATATATATATATATATATATATATATATATATATATGTATATATATATATATATGTGTGTGTGTTATATATATATATATATATATATGTGTATATATATATGTATATATATATATTATATAATTGTGTATTATATATGTATATATATATATATGTATATATATATATGTGTATATATATGTATATATATATGTATATATATATATATATATATATATGTATATATATATATATATGTATATATATATATATATATATGTTATATATATTATATATATATATATGTTAACCCCTCCGTCTATGGCCCTGGTGGTTCGAATTGACGGGGGTTCTAGTTGGGAGGCAGCAACGGATATTTCTTCTATAACATTCTAAGTCTTTCTCTCGCTTTAGGGTCGACACTTATTAATTCTTCTCTTGCTATAATACTCTGATACTTTCCCTGAGACTAAAATTATCGACTTTCTTTTATAACTTATCGACTTTACTGACTAAGTTCTTCTGAAGATAGCCCAACTCGAGGGGGAGATAAAAAGTTTCTCTTACTGTAATTTACTTCTTAAAAATTTACAGGTAGTGGTCTGAATTTTACAGGGTAGAGGTTCGACCTCTTTCGACCATGGCTCAGGCCGGAATCTAAAAAGTTAAGGAGGCAAGGGGCCTCTGCCCCCTCCCCGCAGCGAGGCTGCTAACAAGGGAGTCTCGTAGCAGTGACCAAAGCAGAGTCCCGTAATGAAGTGTAGTTCATTTTACAAATACATGTATAATATAAGCCTAAATGTTGGGGGAAGGCAGTTGAAGGTTAAGTTTCCCCCTTTTAAACACATTATCAGATGTTTGAAAGATTCCAAATAAAAATAAAAAAAAATAAAAAAAATAATCGTATTTTTTTGCCGAGTCTTCATTTCTGAATGCGATATCATTTCATAGTACTACATAAGTACAATTTAAGTACACGACTGAGTACATTTTCGTTTGGGTTTATTACAATTATGATTGCAATTATGGATTACTTCACATTCGCTTATGATTGTCCATTACAGTTCTATTAAAGTACATTCTGACATTATATATTAAGTCATTACATTCAATTACAGTTTCATTGACGTACATTACGTCGTTTACCATTCTTACAGTGTTTTTTATATATTTATATATGGTTATAATATATGGTTATAATATATGGTTATTATATATGGTTATTATATATGGTTATTATATATGGTTATTAGTACAACACAAGTACATGAGCACATACAAGATAATTTATATACAACATAATATGTTATAAATTTGAATCAGAGCGAGAGGAGATATTTATCTTAGAAGCGTTCGATTTTGCAGTGATTAGCAAATTCGATCACTTACCTAAGCAGTTATGAATATCTTGTGAGGGGTGAACGCACTTAAAAGAAAAATAAAAAAAAATGCATGTGGACGTATTTTACATGTACGTAACACAATAGGTTGTGTGTGTGTAATATAGACACGCGTAAAATATGGACTGATAGGTTGATAGGCTAGGCATTAGTAGACAATAGGTAGGACACAATATAAATAATGATGTATAGAGAATGAAGTTTCTGCTATTAAAGAATTTACCATATATTGAGCATGAAAGATATCCACATACCAAATGGGTGATTCAGTATTGGCGGTATGGAAACGTGAATAGAATTAAGTTACTTTATGACGTCATAGTTATTCACATTATGTCATACGTACAGTGTAACTGTAAGTCATTATTTGGGATGACCTAAAAGAAACGAATTAAAGACAAAGAGTGGGTACGAAGGACTAAGAAGTACAACTACGGGTTCCAATCCTGTTATATGCAATGTGTATGCATAATCTAGGGTCGAGGGTGAGATGCAAGACAATCACAATTAATTATAATAACTTCTATAACAAATGAAAAATGGATACGACTAAACCATAGAAATGGTAGATCGTAGGGTTGTGACACAAACAAAAAATAGAAAGATATGTATACAATAATATAATAGGGTACAATTAATACAATATAATTAAGAGAATAACATCCTAACTAATTCAAGTTTTGCCTGAGCAAAAATTTATATATAGTAAGCAAAAATGCTTAAGACTATATAAATAGCAAAGTTAGCACTTACACGCAATGAAAGAGTTTATTGTGATAACCAATGATTTTAGCATAAGATTTGTATATATATAGTCTATATAGTGTGCATACGTGTGTGTGTAAACGTTTAAGGGTTATTATTATTATTATTATTATTATAAAATCCTTTAAGTTCAAGGTAGTATTTAAGTATTTAATTACATCAGTTACACGTATTAAGGTAATAAAAAAACGTACTTAGAGGACTTTACAAGTAATGAAAATAAATCTAGCGGTATTAAAAATTAAATTTTGAAGATGGAATTCAATTCGACTAGTAACATTCCTAGCTATATATGAACTATATAACCATTAACATTAACCAGAAGTCGAGGGTCGAGGGTGAGATGCAAGACAATCACAATTAATTATAATAACTTCTATAACAAATGAAAAATGGATACGACTAAACCATAGAAATGGTAGATCGTAGGGTTGTGACACAAACAAAAAATAGAAAGACATGAATACAATAATATAATAGGGTACAATTAATACAATATAATTTAGAGAATAACATCCTAACTAATTCAAGTTAGATGACGAATTTTTCTTTACATTACAAGTTTTATACAGAACAAGTGACTTCGGGTGGTTGGGTACAATGCAGAGTAATCAAATTTTTAACAAGACACTCGCTTGGAGGGCTATTATAAAATATAAAAATTCAAAGATTAAAACTTTAATTTTATGCAAACAGAATAAAAGGATTAATACGTTAATTTAGACAAACAATTAAGTTAGACAAACAAAGATATTGTTAAATTTTTTTACAAAATTTTATTTTTCTGTGGGAAAAATTACGTACATAATGAGTAGTAGATAAAAGGGAAAAACGTAAATCGTACAATCTATAAACTAATTTTTATTGACTATTGTAGGTACAAATCGAATTACGTAGTGGATGATGTATAGACCTGTGGTCTAGTGTGTATTTGTGTGTATTAGATATAAAGTGTGTATCTTATAATTTTGAGGGACAGATTAGCTGAGAGGATTTTTAAATTAACTGAATAAATGCCTGAGCAAAAATTTATATATAGTAAGCAAAAATGCTTAAGACTATATAAATAGCAAAGTTAGCACTTACACGCAATGAAAGAGTTTATTGTGATAACCAATGATTTTAGCATAAGATTTATATATATATAGTATATATAGTGTGCATACGTGTGTGTGTAAACGTTTAAGGGTTATTATTATTATTATAAAATCCTTTAAGTTCAAGGTAGTATTTAAGTATTTAATTACATCAGTTACACGTATTAAGGTAATAAAAAAACGTACTTAGAGGACCTTACAAGTAATGAAAATAAATCTAGCGGTATTAAAAATTAAATTTTGAAGATGGAATTCAATTCGACTAGTAACATTCCTAGCTATATATGAACTATATAACCATTAACATTAACCAGAAGTATCCCTACGATAATTGAATTAAGAAAATTAAGAATACAAATTAACAATAGAAATCAATTTATGCATTTTAATGAGCTAAACATAATTTTATAATATTCTTAAAAATAAAAGTAAATCGAACCTTAGATGAGTTTCGGCCAAAAAAAAGTTATTGAAATGGAAGGAAAGCATTTCGAACAATCTTTTCTTTTAATATATTTCAGGTAAATTTTACATTAAAAATTATTTTTATATACTGTACTAAAAAAAATATTAAAAAGGTTTAATAATTTTTGCATGTTAAGTAGAAAAATTATACTCTTTCGTTAAATGTTGATAGAATTTGAATTATTTGATATTTTAGTCTGAAAACTTGTTTGCATATGATAAATACATATGTTTTATTGTGTAGAAGTTTTATTAAAATTAAATGACAAAAAAGAATAAACACAACTGAAATTTAGGGTATGTGCGGTCCTACGGGTAAATTTCCCGACCGTACAGAGCAAGACAAATTAGGTACATGATCGATTAATTATTACACTATTTCTGTCATCATATAATCACAATAATTATAAAACTCGTTAAAAACATTTGTAAAAACGGTTTTGGTTGCAAACAATAAAATATATCATTTTACTTTTATATTTATATACGCAATAATGGCATGACAAGAAAAGACAAATCGGTCAATTTCCTTCTTACAACAAAACAAAGAAAGGTTAACTAAAGACGTAACCCGGTCAATTCAGGTTGAATTAAATTCTCTTTTACAACAAAAAAAAGGTTGAATTAAATTCTCTTAAACAACAAAAAAAAGGTTGAATTAAATTCTTAAATTACATTTTCTTAAATTAAATTCTCTTAAACTACAAAGAAAAAGTTGAATTCAATTGACTGCATTGAAATGACTTGGGACTTGAAAATTGAGCCTTGAAATTGACTTCAAACCTGACTTCAAAACTGACTTCGATTAAAACTGAAATCTCTGGGGCGGTTGTCCCTCTGAATGCAACCTTCTAACTTGAAATTAACTGAAAATGGAAAATGACTGCACTTGATCTCTATCAAGTGGAGACTATTAACCTCTGGGGTTTGGTTGTCCCTCTTGGTGTAACCGACTAACTGAAATTAACTGAAAACGGAAAATGACTGCACTTGATCTCTATCAAGTGGAGACTATTAACCTCTGGGGTTTGGTTGTCCCTCTTGGTGCAACCGACTAACTGAAATTAACTGAAAACGGAAAATGACTGCACTTGATCTCTATCAAGTGGAGACTATTAACCTCTGGGGTTTGGTTGTCCCTCTTGGTGCAACCGACTAACTGAAATTAACAGAAAACGGAAAATGACTGCACTTGATCTCTATCAAGTGGAGACTATTAACCTCTGGGGTTTGGTTGTCCCTCTTGGTGCAACCGACTTACTTGAAATGCAATCAAGTATCTTGAAACTGTCTAACTTGAACTCTATCAAGTATCTTGAAACTGAAACTGTCTAACTTGAACTCTATCAAGTATCTTGGAACGGAAACTGTCTAACTTGAACTCTATCAAGTGTCTTGAAACTGAAACTGTCTAAAATTGACTGCACTTGAACTCTATCAAGTGAAGGCTATTAAAATTAACTGAAAACGGAAAATGGAACTTGAAAGAAACTGTTTTCAAGTATCTCTATAACTCTATAAACTCTCTGTAAACTCTCTCTTTCTTAATTTTGCACGTCAATTCAATTCGATAATTTGAAAAAAATTGTAAACAAAAAATAAAAAATGTAAACAACATTTCACTCGAATGTACGCGAAGGTACGATACTATTATGTTTGGTACATAAAATAAAATTATTCTATACTGAAATTAACTCTCTGAAATTAACACTCTGAATTAACTCTTTCTCTTACTTTTAACTTCTCTTACTTTTAACTTCTCTTACTTTTAACTTCTCTTACTTTTAACTTCTCTTACTTTTAACTTCTCTTACTTTATCTTACTTTTAACTTCTCTTACTTTTAACTTCTCTTACTTTTAACTTCTGTGAAAATTACTGTCACTAAAAAAAATGTATCACTGGTGTCTGAAATGTTCACTGTGTTTCTTGTAAATTCTGGCTTGATACTTAATATTAACTGTTAATAATACTGACTTTTCAAATGTTTACAAATTACTTAAAAAAAAACAACTGTACTTAACAAAATTTCTCCGGCGAAATCCTTGACGTGCCCTGAAGACGTATCTTCAAAACGTGTCCTGAAGACGTGTCTTCAAAACGTGTCTTGCTGGCTACTTCTTCTTGGATGAAAACTAGGCGTGGAGAACTTGGAGTCGTGACACACCGGTTCAAGGGTGGATGTTACGAACTGGAAGTCGTGACACGCCGGCCAACTGGTTTTATCCTGATGCAGGGTAATTTCTATCCAGGCCAAAGAGTGGCCACAGGTTAAAATCCTCTTCTTAAAATATTCTTCTAATCCTGGCAGGGTCGCCACTCTGTTAACCCCTCCGTCTATGGCCATGGGTGGTTCGAATTGACGGGGGTTCTAGTTGGGAGGCAGCAACGGATATTTCTTCTATAACATTCTAATTCTTTTCTCTCGCTTTAGGGTCGACAGTTATTAATTCTTCTCTTGCTATAATACTCTGATACTTTCCCTGAGACTAAAATTATCGACTTTTCTTTTATAACTTATCGACTTTACTGACTTTAAGTTCTTCTGAAGATAGCCCAACTCGAGGGGGAAAATAAAAAGTTTCTCTTACTGTAATTTACTTCTTAAAAATTTACAGGTAGTGGTCTGAATTTTACAGGGGTAGAGGTTCGACCTCTTTCGACCATGGCTCAGGCCGGAATCTAAAAAGTTAATGAGGCAAGGGGCCTCTGCCCCCTCCCCGCAGCGAGGCTGCTAACAAGGGAGTCTCGTAGCAGTGACCAAAGCAGAGTCCCGTAATGAAGTGTAGTTCATTTTACAAATACATGTATAATATAAGCCTAAATGTTGGGAGAAGGCAGTTGAAGGTTAAGTTTCCCCCTTTTAAACACATTATCAGATGTTTGAAAGATTCCAAATAAAAATAAAAAAATTAAAAAATAATCGTATTTTTTTGCCGAGTCTTCATTTCTGAAGGCGATATCATTTCATAGTAGTACATAAGTACAATTTAAGTACACGACTGAGTACATTTTCGTTTGGGTTTATTACAATTATGATTGCAATTATGGATTACTTCACATTCGCTTATGATTGTCCATTACATTTCTATTAAAGTACATTCTTACATTATATATTAAGTCATTACATTCAATTACAGTTTCATTGAAGTTCATTACATCGTTTACCATTCTTACAGTTTTTTTTTATATTTATATATGGTTATAATATATGGTTATTATATATGGTTATTATATATGGTTATTAGTACAACACAAGTACATGAGCACATACAAGATAATTTATATACAACATAATATGTTATATTATGTTATAATATGTTATAAATTTGAATCAGAGCGAGAGGAGATATTTATCTTAGAAGCGTTCGATTTTGCAGTGATTAGCGAATTCGATCATATACCTAAGCAGTTATGAATATCTTGTGAGGGGTGAACGCACTTAAAAGAAAAAAAAAAAAAAAACATGTGGACGTATTTTACATGTACGTAACACAATAGGTTGTGTGCGTAATATAGACACGCGTAAAATATGGACTGATAGGTTGATAGTCTAAGCATCAGTAGACAATAGGTAGGACACAATATAAATAATGATGTATAGAGAATGAAGTTTTTGCTATTAAAGAATTTACCACATATTGAACATGAAAGATATCAACATACCAAATGGGTGATTCAGTATTGGCGGTATGGAAACGTGAAGAGAATTAAGTTACTTTATGACGTCATAGTTATTCACATTATGTCATACGTACAGTGTAACTGTAAGTCATTATTTGGGAGGACCTAAAAGAAACGAATTAAAGACAAAGAGTGGGTATGAAGGACAAAGAAGTACAACTACGGGTTCCAATCCTGTTATATGCAATGTGTATGCATAATCTAGGGTCGAGGGTGAAATGCAAGAGAATCATAATTAATTATAATAACTTCTATAACAAATGGAAAATGGATACGACTAAAGCATAGAAATGGTAGATCGTAGGGTTGTGACACAAAGAAAAAATAGAAAGCTACAAATAAATTTTTTATGCAAACTCGCGTTAAGCGATTTTGGTTCTTATGTAAAAATGAATATTGATTATTCATTGTTCATTTATATATATATATATATTATATATATATATATATATATATATATATATGTATGTATATATATATATATATGTATATATATGTATATATATATATGTGTATATATATATATATAATGTAAAAAATGACCAATGAATAATTAATATTCATTTTTACATAAGAACCAAAATCGCTTAACGCGAGTTTGGATAATAATTTTACTTGTAGCTTCCTATTTTTGTTCGTGTCACAACCCTACGATCTACCATATCTATGGTTTAGTCGTATCTATTTTCCATTTTTCATTGTTATAGAATTTATTATAATTAATTATGATTGTCTTCCATCTCACCCTCGACCCTAGATTATGCATACACATTGCATGTAACAGGATTGGAACCCGTAGTTGTACTTCTTAGTCATTAATACCCACTCTTTGTCTCTAATTCGTTCATGTAAATCTTCCTAATAATGATTTGTACTATACGTACAAATTCAATAACTATGACGTCACATTTTCCCGTCATTAATTTCCCTTCATTATATCTCTAGTATGCAATGTATGAAAATTCTTTATCATCATAATAAAAACTGTACACTCTATAGAAGTCATTATTTAAATGTTATGTAGTATAAATATAACTATTATTCGATCATATCTCCCGCCCCCATACGTTCATATTTTATCTTGATCATTATCCTATATAAATTTTAGTAAATATTAATTTTTACTCGTGTCAATCATGAAACGCAAAACTTTTGCATTCGTTCGAAAACGCTGAAATACGTTCTCGTATTGTTTTTTTTATTATTTTTTTTCAAGTGCGTTCACCCCTCGCAAGATATTCATAAACGCTTATGCAAGTGTACGCAATTCGCAAATCAGCATAAATCAAACATATGAAAACGTGAAAACCTCCTGTCCCTCTGATTTCAAATTTATAACATATTATTTCGTAAATAAATTATCTCGTATGTGCTCATGTACTTGTGTTGTACTAATAACCATACATAATAACCATATATTATAACCATATATAAATATATAAAAACACTGTAAGAATGGTAAACGACGTAATGTACTTCAATGAAACTGTAATTAAATGTAATGATTTAATTTATAATGTAAGAATGTACTTTAATAGAACTGTAATGGACAATCATAAGCGAATGTGAAGTAATCTATAATTGTAATCGTAATTCTAATGAACCAAAATTAATACGTACTCAGTCGTGTACTTAATTTGTACTTATGTGTACTATTACGAAATGATATCGCCTTCAGAAATGAAGATTCGGCAAAAATATACGATTAGTTTTTATTTTTATTTTTTTATTTTTATTTGGAATCTTTCAAACATCTGATCATGTGTTTAAAAGGGGGGAACTTAACCTTCAACTTCCGTCCCCTAACATTTAGGTTTATGTTATACATGTATTTGTAAAATTAGAGCACTTCATTCCGGCACTTCATTATAGCACTTCATTACGACTCCTTTGTTAGCAGCCTTGCTGCGGGGAGGGGGCAGAGACCCCTTGCCTCCTTAGTTTATTTTAGATTCCGGCCTGAGCCATGGTCGAAAGAGGTCGAACCTCTACCCCTGTAAATTCAGAGCACTACCTGTATATTTTGAGAAGAAAACCACAGTAAAAGAAGTTTTTATCTTTTCCTTCGAGCCTTGTTCTCTTCAGAAGAACTTAGTCAGTTAAGTCGATAAGTTATAAAAGAAAAATCGATAAGTTTAGTATCAGAGAAAGTATCAGAGTATTATAGAAAGAGAAGAATTAAAAATTGTCGACCCTTTGCCCAAATTAAGAGACAACCCAAGCACCATAGAAGATATTGGCATAACAGTCTGGCGAGTCTGTAGCCAAGAGTTTAACAAGAGGCGACCGAAAAGAATTAGAATGTTATAGAAGAAATATCCGTTGCTTGCCTCCTAACTAGAACCCCCGTCGATCCGAACCACCCCAGGGCCATAGACGGAGGGTTTTAACAAACTGGCGACCTTGCCAGGATCTTAACAGATTTTAAGAAGAAGATTTTAAGAATATTTTAAGAAGAAGAATATTTTAAGAAGAATATTTTAAGAAGAAGAATATTTTAAGAAGATTATTTTAAGAAGAAGATTTTAAGAAGAGGCCACGCTTTGGCGAAGATAGAAATTACCCTGCATCAGGATAAAACCAGTTGACCGGCGTGTCACGACTTCCAGTTCGTAACATCCACCCTTGAACCGGTGTGTCACGACTCCAAGTTCTCCACGCCTAGTTTTCATCCAAGAAGAAGTAGCCAGCAAGACGTCGTCAGGACACGTCTCTGAGGATTTCGCCGTAGGAATCTTGTTAAGTACAGAGTTGTTTTTTTTAAGAAATTTATAAACATTTGAAAAGTCACTATTATTAACAGTTAATAATGAATATCAAACCAGAATTTAACACAAAACACAGTGAACACTTCAGACACCAGTGATACATTTGTTTTTATTGAAACAGTAATTTCAAGAGAGTTAATTTCAAAGAGAGTTAATTTCAAAGAGAGTTAATTTCAAAGAGAGTTAATTTCAAAGAGAGTTAATTTCAAAGAGAGTTAATTTCAAAGAGAGTTAATTTCAAGAGAGTTAATTTCAGTTATTTTCACTGTTATATTCCGGATAGAATAATTTTATTTTATGTATCAAACATAATAGTATCGTACCTTCGTGTACATTCGAGTGAAATGTTGTTTACATTTTATATTTTTGTTTGCAAATTTTTTTCAAATTATTGAATTGAATTGACTTGCAAATTAAGAGAGAGAGAGTTTACAGAGAGTTTATAGATTTAGAGAGATACTTGAAGTCAGTTTTGAAGTCAGTTTTGAAGTCATTTTTTGAAGTCATTTTTGAAGTCAGTTTATCAAGTCAGAAGGTTGCGCCAAGACGGACAACCGCCCCAGAGATTTATAGAGTTATAGAGATACTTGATTGCATTTCAAGTAAGTCGGTTGCACCAAGAGGGTCAACCAAAACAGAGGTTAATCGTCTCCACTTGATAGAGATCAAGTGCAGTCATTTTCCATTTTCAGTTAATTTCAAGGTACAGTTTCAGAATACTTGATAGAGTTCAAGTTACAGTTTCAGAATACTTGATAGAGTTCAAGTTACAGTTTCAGAATACTTGATAAGAGTTCAAGTTACAGTTTCAGATTACTTGATAAGAGTTCAAGTCAGAGTTTTTATTCCAAGTCAGAGAGTTTTTATTCCAAGTCAGAGTTTAAGTCCCAAGTTATTTCAATACAGTCAATTGAATTCAACTTTTTCTTTGTAATTTAAGAGAATTTAATTTAAGAAAATGTAATCTAAGAATTTAATTCAACCTTTTTTTGTGTTGTAAAAGAGAATTTAATTCAACCTGAATTGACTGGGTTGCGTCTTTAGTTTAACCTTTTTTCTTGTTTGTGAGAAGGAAATTGACCGATTTGTCTTTTCTTTTCATGCCATTGTTGCGTATATAAATATATACTTATGTATTTTAATGTTTGTAACAAAACCGTTTTTACAAAGGTTGTAACGATTTTGGTAATTATTGTAATGTATATGAGGAACATGCCGTCACTCCGTTTGTTGAACTCTTTTAATTTTTGTTCTAAGTAGTGTGACAAGCAATCTTTTTAAAGAGCAAAGTGCTCACGAAAGATGTAATTGTCAATTTCAGACTTATACCCCCCGCTTCGTCACTCAATTCCCCGAATGTAGTACTCCAAACTTTGTCTTTTTATTTATTTATTTTAACACCCCCAACCCCAGTTGAACTGTGTCAACCAGAGAAATGGTTCAACCATGGTTAATTCCTCTTTGGTACGATGGAACATAACCTCAATTTATGTTAAGTTGTGTTTTTATATTTTTTAAAATATTATAAAATTATGTTTAGCTCGTTGAAATGCATAATTGATTTCTATTTTTAATCTGTATTCTTAATTTTCTTAAATCAATTATCGTGCCTATACTTCTGGTCAATGTTAATGGTTATATAGTTCATATATAGCTAGGAATGTTACTAGTCGAATTTAATTCCATCTTCAAAATTCAATTTTAAAACCGTGAGATTTACTTTCATTAATTGTAAGTTCTTCTAAGTACATTTTTTTTAATTACCTTATACGTGTAACTGATTATGTAAAATCTATAATCCTAATTGAATTTTATTACTTTTGACACATATTCCCTCCAGTCACTTTTGCATTAAAACTCGTATGCAAACATCATCATCATAATACATCATAATTATTGCTTACTATATATAAATTCTCGCTCATGCATTTATTGTTATTTTATCTGTTCCTTAAAGTATATATATATATATATATATAATTAGGGTGATGCAAAAAAGGGGTCAAATTTTTTTTTTTTCAATTTTCAGGGAGACACCCTCCTATTTTATTCATATTCCAGAAGCATTGTATGCGAAATTTGGGGTTGGAAAAGAGAAAATTAGAGGTTGCTACCAAGCTTTAAAATAAATGTATATCAGTTTGTGCTCAAAAATATTGTTTTGTTGATATTTTCGCCGGAGCCGGTTTGATATGTACCTAGTTAACCTAGTTTGAAAAAAAACGATGACATTCTAGACTATACATAGTACGTAGTGAGCTCATAAAATAGTAAATAATAGGCACGCTGATTTCCGCACCACCCTCTGAGGTACAGCGTATAGCGCGTTAACTTTTTTTTATGTGGAAGTTTCCCCAGTAGGCATATCATAACCACTTATGTATGTTTATTTTCGTTTTTTGTGAAGCAAGAGTAATGTTTTCTTGTTTTTGTTTGAGAGTGACGACCTGTAACTTTTAACAATTTGAAGAAGGTATTGTTTCTGCTCTTCATCATTGGTTATCAGTTTGTTGTATTCCTCCATCAGTCGTACACCTCTTTCCGCAATGTCGTTTACCACTTTGAGTCCATATGCGATATCTCTTGCATTCGCATAACTTTCATCATCATTCCATTCTTCAGCATCTTTTTCAAGAAAAGTGCAAGGCACCTCTAGGATTTCAAAGAATCTTTTTGTGTTCGCAGTAACGAAATCCTGCAGTTGTTTCTGCCCAGCTGATTCAGGATTTATTGATGCTCGTTTGCTCGGTTTTGAGTCAACTGGTTTCTGCAGAGCATGCTTCATTTTGTTTTTTGTCTCATGCGAAACAGCTGAATCAAAAAATGCAAGCGCCACAAGCTCCTCAGAGAGGTACCACAAATGTCTCAAAAACTTATTGAGTGCAGCACTTGCAATTTTGTCATCCTTTTGCTTGTAGAGCTGCAGACTTTGCACAAAATGCAAATCTGAACGGGGGGCGCATGAGGGTATGGGTGCCAGGTACCACGATCTGATGTATATCGCAGCTGAAAAGCAGCAAACATCTCTCAGTCCTTTTTCCTCTCTCTCAGTTAGTTTAAACTGAGATTTAAACATCCAAATTTTAATGCAGTAAATTAGCTTGCCCATCCATCGTGCTCTGTGATAAGCTCCGGGTGCTTTAAAGCTGATTCCTGACTTGGGGGCACTACCGATGAAAATGAGCGTTAGCTCGAGCAATTCCTTGTAGTCATCACGAGGCTGCTGTTCATCAAGCTGAGCTTGAGCAAATTGAATGAGTTCTTCAGCATCTGAGATTTTCTCTGCAATGTTAGGGTCATCTGTTGCTGTTTGGTAATTGTTCTTGTCAATTTCCACCCACTTTGCTTTGAATCTCTTAAACAGTTGTATGTCAGGGCCACTAGAAGATGGCAAGGAGACAGAAACTGCAGCTTCTAACACTATTTCGAAAATATGATGTCGGCAAGCCAGCCACAGCATATCTTTATCCAATCTTTGCTCTAGTAACATACAAGCACCACTCTTAGAACCTGTGTTGGAGGCAGTGGTGTCAAACACATGCCCTTCACTTGGTCAGATATATTCCACTCCAATACTAACTGATGGACAGCATCTGCAATGTTTTGACCAGTTCCTCTGGCAAGTTTGGGAATACCAAGAAGCTGATCAACTCCTTGGCCGGAAATTAGAACTGGCAGTCGATCAACATTTTCATGACCAGTAATATCTTCCAGTAGTTTGCCGTCCCAATGTATTTGGAGAGGGCAATTTGTTTCGAAATCCTGCTTCAAATTTTCTGCCATTGTCTTGCGGTTCCTTTGTCTTGCTCTCCGTATCGATGAATAGCTAACACTGTATTCTTCAGGGTTTTGCCCAAGAGCATTGATTGTTGGGATCAAGATTTCCGAAGCAGCTCTATCACTTACTTTTGCAGCATCAAGAGATACAAGCATTGAAGAATCCATAAGCTTTGCACTCTTAGACTTTGATCTACTTTGTCTCGAAGTTGATGGCTGCTGAGGGTCAGCAACAAATTCTTCTTCTGATTTTGAACTATCTTCATTCAAACTTGAAGGACTTGAACTTGAGAGCACTGCTGCTTCGAAAACGGCTGTTTCCCTCTTTCTTTTCTTTTCAAGCAATGTTTCCTTTTCTCTAGCAATCTCTTCCATTTGTGAAAAAACTTTATCCACTCCAGACATTTTGCCTTTTCTTCCTTTTGTCGTTGCAGCATCAAAAACTCACGATCTTCATCTATCTTTATCATGTCAAGAGCACTTGCATGTGCAATGTCAAACAGATCTTGCAAGTCATTTTGCCAGCTCTCTTGTTTTTGAAGTAGTGCAGGTGATTGCTTCTTCTTATTATTTCTGTTCTTCTTTAGTTTCTCCCACTCGTTGAAAAGTTTCTTTACTCTCTCCACGACATGACATTTCAACACTGTTGGGATGCGTGCCTTTTCCCACACATCCATAACATCTCTAGCAGTCAACAAAGCCGCTGTTTTCACCTGTTGCTTTTTATTGATCTTGTAGTTCATAAACAATGCTAATGTTTCCCTTTTAGATGGAAGCTGGGTTTCTTTGAAGGACTCTATAGGATGTCCTATGAGCCAAACAACTGTTTTGTGACGCGTATGCCGCTCCATGAGTGCAACTCAGCAACTGCTATACAACCACTCTCAGCGAAGGCAGCAAAGATACTGAGTCAGTGACGCCGCACTTACACTGACGCGGCCGCCACAGTGACGTCACAGCAAAGAAATGATTCTAGAATGTTCGGCCACGGCGTCTATAGCAATGAAAGGGATGAGAAGGTTTACGGAAAGAGGTTCAGAGTCTGTTATGACTGCTATATGTTGCTGACTACCATTTTTGATGAAATCTGCAAAATAAATAAATGTACAATAAATACAAACTGAAAAATAACAATATACAAAATGTTCAATGGATGGTAGCAACCTCTAAAATGTCTTCAATTGTGCTGAAATTTTGCATGTTCAGTTTTTACACTAAATTAAATAAAATTAGAGGGTGTCTTCAAGTTTTTGAAATGATAAGTTATTTTGCATCACCCTAAATTATATATATATAAATATATAATCCTAATCCACCAATGACCCCTAATGATCTAGTTCTTCACGGGATGAACAAATTACTCTCATATTCTACATACTATTGTACCGACTCACTCATCTACAGATGCTTCTTACCAATATTTATAGATACATCTGCACACTGACGTATAATTTCAACTATTCAACTATAAATCCCCTTTCTCCTTTTGAACGTATCACCAACCACTACAATCTGTACCCAATAAACATAAATACACATTTGACCACAGGTCTACACATCATCCACTACGTAATTCGATTTGTACCTACAACAGTCAATAAAAACGCATGTATGCACACTATATATACTATATATACAAACCTTATGCTAAAATCATTGGATATCACAATAAACTATTTTATTGCGCGTAAATGCTAACTATGTAATTTAATCTTAATCATTTTTGCTTTCTAATATATCTTGCTTATGCATTTATTCAGTTAATTTAACAATCCTCTCAGCTAATTTGTCCCTCGAAATTGTAAGATACACATTTTGTACCTAGTACACAAAACTACACACGACCACAGGTCTATACATCATCGATTACGTAATTCTATTTTTACCTACAGTAGTCAATAAAAATTAGTTTACAGATTGTACGATTTACAGTTTTCCATTTTATCTGCTATTCATTTTGTATGTAATTCTTCCCACAAAAAAAAAAAAATAAAAATAATTTTTTTTTAAAATTTAACAATATCATTCTTTGTCTAACTTCATTGTTTGACTAAATTAACGTATTAATCCTTTTATTCTTTTTACACAAAATTAAAGTATTAATATTTGAATTTTTTTAATATTTTGTAAGCAAGTGTCATTTTAAAAATTTGATTACTCTGCATTGTACTCAACCACGCGAAATCGTTATATATAAAATTTGTATTGTAAAGAAAAATTCGTCATCTAACTTGAATTACTTAGGATGTTATTCTCTTAATTCTATTGTATTAATTGTATCCTATTAGATTATTTTATAAATATCATTTTTAAAGGGGAGAGTAATGTAAAAAATGAACAATGAATAATTAATATTCATTTTTACATAAGAACCAAAATCGCTTAACGCGAGTTTGGATAATAATTTTACTTGTAGCTTCCTATTTTTGTTCGTGTCACAACCCTACGATCTACCATATCTATGGTTTAGTCGTATCTATTTTCCATTTTTCATTGTTATAGAATTTATTATAATTAATTATGATTGTCTTCCATCTCACCCTCGACCCTAGATTATGCATACACATTGCATGTAACAGGATTGGAACCCGTAGTTGTACTTCTTAGTCATTAATACCCACTCTTTGTCTAATTCGTTCATGTAAATCTTCCTAATAATGATTTGTACTATACGTACAAATTCAATAACTATGACGTCACATTTTCCCGTCATTAATTTCCCTTCATTATATCTCTAGTATGCAATGTATGAAAATTCTTTATCATAATAAAAACTGTACACTCTATAGAAGTCATTATTTATATGTTATGAAGTATAAATATAACTATTATTCGACCATATCTCCCGCCCCCATACGTCCATATTTTATCTTGATCATTATCCTATATAAATTTTATTAAATATTGATTTTTACTCGTGTCAATCATGAAACGCAAAACTTTTGCATTCGTTCGAAAACGCTGAAATACGTTCTCGTATTGTTTTTTTTATTATTTTTTTTCAAGTGCGTTCACCCCTCGCAAGATATTCATAAACGCTTATGCAAGTGTACGCAATTCGCAAATCAGCATAAATCAAATATCTGAAAACGTGAAAACCTCCTGTCCCTCTGATTTCAAATTTATAACATATTTCGCAAATAAATTATCTCGTCTGTGCTCATGTACTTGTGTTGTACTAATAACCATATATAATAACCATATATTATAACCATATATAAATATATAAAAACACTGTAAGAATGGTAAACGACGTAATGTACTTCAATGAAACTGTAATTAAATGTAATGATTTAATTTATAATGTAAGAATGTACTTTAATAGAACTGTAATGGACAATCATAAGCGAATATGAAGTAATCCATAATTGTAATCGTAATTCTAATGAACCAAAATTAATACGTACTCAGTCGTGTACTTAATTTGTACTTATGTGTACTATTACGAAATGATATCGCCTTCAGAAATGAAGATTCGGCAAAAATATACGATTAGTTTTTATTTTTATTTTTTTAATTTTTATTTGGAATCTTTCAAACATCTGATAATGTGTTTAAAAGGGGGGAACTTAACCTTCAACTTCCGTCCCCCAACATTTAGGTTTATATTATACATGTATTTGTAAAATTAGAGCACTTCATTCCGGCACTTCATTATAGCACTTAATTACGACTCCTTTGTTAGCAGCCTTGCTGCGGGTAGGGGGCAGAGACCCCTTGCCTCCTTAGTTTTTTTTAGATTCCGGCCTGAGCCATGGTCGATAGAGGTCGAACCTCTACCCCTGTAAATTCAGAGCACTACCTGTATATTTTGAGAAGTAAACCACAGTAAAAGAAGTTTTTATCTTTTCCTTCGAGCCTTGTTCTCTTCAGAAGAACTTAGTCAGTTAAGTCGATAAGTTATAAAAGAAAAATCGATAAGTTTAGTATCAGAGAAAGTATCAGAGAAAGTATCAGAGTATTATAGAAAGAGAAGAATTAAAAATTGTCGACCCTTTGCCCAAATTAAGAGACAAGCCAAGCACCATAGAAGATATTGGCATAACAGTCTGGCGAGTCTGTAGCCAAGAGTTTAACAAGAGGCGACCGAAAAGAATTAGAATGTTATAGAAGAAATATCCGTTGCTTGCCTCCTAACTAGAACCCCCGTCGATCCGAACCACCCCAGGGCCATAGACGGAGGGGTTAACATATATATATGTGTGTATATATATACGTGTATATATATATATATATGTATGTATATATATATATATATGTATATATATATATATATGTATATGTATATATATATATGTATATATATATATATATATGTAAATATATATGTATATATATATTGTGTATATATATATATATGTGTATATATATATATATGTATATATATATATATATGTATGTATATATATATATATATATGTATATATATATATGTATATATATATATATATATGTATATACACATAATATATATATATATAGATATATATATATATATATATATATATTATATATATATATATATATATATATATATATATGAATAGAAACGACATAAGTGTTAAGGAACGTTTCTGCACACGAGGAGGAGAGATAACGAATAATGAAAAATGAGGCGAACCGCCCGAGAATCGAACCCAGGGCCTTCCAATTGCCGGTTGGACGCTCTACCATTATGCTACGGACCTCACTCAAACACAAATCGAAATTCTCCCACATAGGGCAGAAACCAATGCCCTGAGAGGGCACCCTCGCAAATCGTGAATATGCGCATATAACTGCAATGACCGCGCAGTATATAAATGAATAGAAACGACATAAGTGTTAAGGAACGTTTCTGCACACGAGGAGGAGAGATAACGAATAATGAAAAATGACGCGAACCGCCCTGGAATCGAACCCAGGGCCTTCCAATTGCCGGTTGGACGCTCTACTATTATGCTACGGACCTCACTCAAACACAAATCGAAATTCTCCCACATAGGGCAGAAACCAATGCCCTGAGAGGGCACCCTCGCAAATCGTGAGGTCCGTAGCATAATGGTAGAGCGTCCAACCGGCAATTGGAAGGCCCTGGGTTCGATTCCCGGGCGGTTCGCCTCATTTTTCATTATTCGTTATCTCTCCTCCTCGTGTGCAGAAACGTTCCTAACACTTATGTCGTTTCTATTCATTTATATACTGCGCGGTCATTGCAGTTATATATGTATATATATATATATATATATATATATATATATATGTATATATGTATATGTGTATATATGTATATATGTATGTGTATATATGTATATGTATATATGTATATATATATGTATATATATATATATATAATATATATATATATATATATATATATATATATATATATATATATATATATATATGTATATATATGTTTATATATATATGTATGTATGTATATATATGTGTATATATATATGTCTATATATATATGTATGTGAACCGACGTGTTTTATCGAGTGTCGAGTGTTATCATTTGAATAAGTGGTTTTCGTTGAAGTGTTTTAAAAAAAAAGTGTTCCGTGCATTCTTAACTAAATTACTTCGTGCTACTAATCATTCATTAACGAATATATTTCATTTATTGACGTTATTCAGTACTATATTATTTGATCAAACCAAGGCTACTGAACGTGGCTTGCCTTGTTTGGTTTTCAAATCAATCAGAAAACGTGCAGTCATAAGGTTGAAATTCTCTTGGTTTGCCTTTGTTGTTTTTCAAATCTATCAGAATCGTGGTTTCTTAAGGTTCATTTTTCCTTCACACACTACCTGACCTCCAAAAGGGTCACCTACCGTGGGAAAAAAAGGATTAAGTCAGTAAACAGCGACCAGATAAGTTTCATTTAATACTTTTTCTTTAGCATTTCTTTCGTCGGTAGCTTAATTATATATTCATTTAGCATAAAATTGTGTTACAAGAACCTGTTTCTGCGTTTCAAGAACAATTTTGCGGGTTTTCGCAGGTGACGGCAAAATAAGCACGCGGTAGACCTACGTTGTAATTTATTAATTTTCAAACGCTCGTTTTTTGTTTGTTTGTTGTTCAACTAATTAAAAGCATGGCACCTCCGTCAAGTACTTGCAGTCGCTGTGAAGGGAAATTTGCTGCTTACGCGTTTACAATGGCTAATAATAATGATCAGTTAGTTTGCAGGTGGTGCTCAAGCATGGAAGTGCTGAAGAACGAGTTAGAACGTGAGAGGGAGACCAGGGTGAGACTTGAAGAAAGCGTGATGCTCCTCACGGCAAAATTAGAATCCCTTGAGACTCCAGTTACGACCCCTCCTGCCTCAGTTTCTACTAATAATATAAATATCCCTCTCTCTTCCCCTAGTTCCCAACCCTTCGTTCGAGTGCGAACTGGAGCCTCATTGAGAAAAGCAAAGACCTGTCTACCAGTAATAACAAGCAAAAAGTTTTCTGTTTTAGGTTTCGAAGATGCTGATGAAACGGAAATACGACTCGTTGGCGATTCCATTGTTCGAGGGCAGCTCGAGGAATTCTGTGGGAGAAACCCTCGTCGTAGGCGCCGTTACTGCTACCCTGGTGCAAGGGTGGAGGATATAACTAATAGTGTTGACCATTTTACAGACGGTACCACCGAGGACACAACGTATGTTATTCATGTCGGTACTAATAACGTTTTAAACTCTAGATCGGAAGAACTGCTGGCTAGGTACAGGGACTTATTAGAGCGATTAAAGGAGAAAACTAATAAGATTGTTTTAACAGGTATACTTCCTCGAGTTATCCAACGAAGCGATTTCTACAGCAAGGCGACCTATATTAACAATAACCTAAAGTCTCTTTGCCAACAGGAAGGAGTGCATTTTGCAAATTTTTGGAACAGTTTCTACGGCAGGAGGGACTTGTTCCTCGAAGATGGACTTCATCTTAATGAAGTTGGAGCTGCGCGTTTAGGAAGATTATTTCATAATACTCTCTTCTTTTCAGGCTGCCGTAACCTGAACGGTCCCAGCATAAATTCCACAAATTTCCCCCGCGCTCGCGAAGGTGTCGCAATTACAAACAATTTGAAGGTTCTACCCTCAAATACTCGTAGCTTACGAAATAAAATAAACGAATTTTTTTCTTTAATTGCTTGTAAAGACTATGATTTAATTGCGATAAATGAATCGTGGCTTAGCACTGAAACACGTGACTTTGTAGGGGAGTATCAAATTAAAGGTATAGACTTTTTGTTAAAAAAAGAATAGGTAGGCGAGGAGACGGTGTTATGATGTATTTCAAAGATAATATTGCGAACGTTATAGAAGTAAAGCACTCAATTCCAGAACCGATAGATTCGACTATAGCAGAACTTAAATTGAACGATTTCAAACTTCTTGTTGCGGTTATATATAGGCCCCCAAATCAAACAGCTGATACGGACGAAGCGTTATATCGTGAACTAAAGAGAATAATCGGTAGTGAGCAGGCTTTAGTTATGGGTGACTTTAATTGCGCCAACGTGAATTACGATACAATGCAGGGAGACGCGGAAGGTAATCGTTTAGTTAATTTTCTCGAGGATAGCTTTCTTATTCAAAAGGTTGGTGAACCTACGAGGTTGGGCAGTATTTCAGATTTAGTAATAACTAAGGATGATAGGCTAATTACTGATCTTCAAGTAATAGAACCGTTGAGCAGTAGCGATCACAATATGGTAGAGTTTGTCCTCTCAGTAAGTCACTCGAAACCAACTAACTCGACTAAAATTCCTAACTTCCAGCACGCAGACTTTAGTAAATTTCGAAATAAATTTTCACACGTCAATTGGGAAAACGTAATGGGGAACTCCAACGCAAAACTAATGTGGGAATCGTTCGTAACGGTATTTAGGACTATAAATGAGGAATGTGTACCGTACAAAATTAAGCGTGCGAAAGTAAACAACAAGCCGTTGTGGTTTACTTCTAGAGACATTATAAAGAGTAGAGATAGGGCTTATAGGCAACATAAGTGCGATAAAGACAATTTGTTGTTACGAAACAACTACATATCTCTGAGGCGTGAAGCGAAAAGTGTAATAAAAAAGTCCAAGCGCGAATTTGAAATCTCCATAGCTCGTGACGGTAAAGAAAACCCCAAGCGATTCTTTCAATACGTCAATAATAGAAATCCAGTAAAAAGTGTCTTAGGTCTATTGAAAAATGTAAATGGAGATCTAGTCTCTGAAAACAAGGAAATGGCTACCTTGCTAAACGAGTTTTTTACGTCAGTTTTTACTATAGAAGATGTAACGAATATCCCTACGGTCATAGACATAATACCTTTTGATAATGGTAATATTTTGGATAATATTGTCGTTAGTGAAGGGGAAGTAATGCGCTATATTGATAAAATGAAAACGCGTAAATCACC
Source organism: Bathynomus jamesi (assembly GCA_023014485.1). Taxonomy (NCBI): domain Eukaryota; kingdom Metazoa; phylum Arthropoda; class Malacostraca; order Isopoda; family Cirolanidae; genus Bathynomus; species Bathynomus jamesi. Next base: position 265,940 of record JAJOZX010005082.1, on the reverse strand, counting down.
GGGTCCGGATTCCATATATCCCATACAACTAAAAGAATTAAAAGATAGCATTGTTGTGCCGCTAACAAAGATTTTTAATGCGTCTATTTCTCAGGGGTGCGTACCAGATAATTTCAAGTTAGCAAACGTAACACCTATCTTTAAGAAAGGCAATGAAGGTGCGGCGGGAAATTATAGGCCAATCAGTTTAACGTCTGTTGTAGGTAAGCTACTGGAATCAATAATTAGGGATCGTATAGTCGAACACTTAGAAGTGCATAATCTGGTTAGAAATACGCAGCACGGTTTTAGGCGAAACAAATCTTGCTTAACTAATCTTTTAGAATTTTCCCAAAGCGTGGTTGACGTTTACGATAGACATCGGGAGGTTGATGTAGTGTATTTAGATTTTCAAAAAGCGTTTGACACCGTGCCGCACAAAAGACTCATTGAAAAAACTAAGGCTCATGGAGTCAGGGGTGTAGTAATAAATTGGCTAGAAGAGTGGTTGCGAGGCAGGAAACAGAGGGTGGTCGTTGATGTAGCGGAGACGTGTTGGGCTAATGTAGCGAGTGGCGTTCCTCAGGGTTCTGTATTGGGCCCGTTGCTTTTTCTTATATATATTAAAGATTTAGATGTCGGCCTAGTCAGTACAGTTTCAAAGTTTGCGGATGACACGAAGCTGGGTGGTAGGGCGATTAATGACGAAGATAGAGGAAAAATTCAGGAAGATCTGAATAAAATCGTTGATTGGTCAGTCACATGGCAAATGAGATTTAATGTAGGTAAGTGCAAAATTTTGCATATAGGTTCGCGTAACGGTAATTTTGCGTATAGTATGTCAGGGAAAGATTTAACAAGCGTAGAGCAGGAAAAAGATTTAGGAGTTATAGTCACTGGTGATTTAAAAGTAGCGAAACAAAGTACAGCAGCGGTCAATAAGGCGAACAAAGTGTTAGGT
>JAJOZX010005082.1:230000-257500 GCA_023014485.1 Bathynomus jamesi | reverse complement strand
TTCCCCCCTTTTTTTTAAACACATGATCAGATGTTTTTTTGAAAGATTTCAACTAAAAACAATAAAAAAATATAAGAATAAAAAAGAACAACTATCGCTGAGTCTACATTCCTGAAAGCGATATAATTTCGTATTAGCACATAAGCACAATTTTGAGTACATGACTGAGTACGTATTAATTTTGGTTCATTACAATTACGATTACAATTACCAATTAATTCATATTCACTTATTATTGTTTTAATTACAATTCCATTAAAGTACATTCTTACATGATAAATTAAATCATTACATTTAATTACAATTTTAGCAAATTGTTAATTGACATATCTACTACTGAAATAATCTAAATAGGTGATACCATTGATATAATGAAGGGGAGTTAACCGTTGTTTTATAATTTAAAGGGATTAACAACATGTTATATATTTATAGTTAACAATAATTACGCCAAATTATGTTAAATAATATTAGAACCTGGTTGGTTATCAGAGTTTGAAAGTCTAATTAGCCAGCGATGAGGAAAGCGGAGGAAAATACGATATTTTTTAATTGGAAGTACACGGATATTTATGATAACGTAATACATAAGTAATACAGAATTTGAATGACAGTTAGGTGGAAATAGTAAGTACAAGTAATGAGAACGGGGATAACTATGTGACGTAAGCCGATAACGAACTAGTGGCCAGGCAGAGAAACAATACAGTATATTATAATAACATAACACATAATATAACATAACACATGATAATGGTATAAATTCGAATCAAAGCGAAAGGAGACTTTTTAACTTTGAGCATTCGAATTCTGCTGTGATGAGCGGAATTTCGATAATTTAATCTCAGCATTTTTGAATATCTTGCGAGGGTTGAACGCACTTGAAAGTAAAAATGAAAAAAAATAATACGAGAACGTTTTTTCGCGTTCTCGAACGAAACTTCGCGCCTCACAAATTGACACGAGTAAAGATGATTATTTAATAAAAATTACATACGATAATGGTCAAGCTAAAATATGGACGTATGGGGGGGGATGAGATGCAAGACAATTCATAATTAATTATAATAACTTTTATAACAAATGGAAAATGGATAATGGATACGACTAAACCATAGAAAGGGTAGATCGTAGGGTTGTGACATGAACAAAAATAGGAAGCTACAAGTAAAATTATTATCCAAACTCGCGTTAAGCGATTTTGGTTCTTATGTAAAAATGGACAATGAATTCATATAATGATGGTGTCGGAATTGTTCATTGTTCACTTTTTACATTACTCTCCCCTTTTAAAATGATATTTATACAATAATTTAATAGGATACCATTAGTTTCAATACAAATTTTATACAGAACGATTTCGCGTGGTCGAGTACAATGCAGACTGCAGAGTATCCAAATTTTTAAAATGACACTCGCGTAGAGTGCGATGATAAAAATATAAAAATTCAAAGATTAAAACTTTAATTTAGACAAACATTTAATAGGATTAATACATTAATTTAGACAATCAATTAAGTTAGACAAAGAATGATATTGTAAAATTTTTAGTAAAATTTTATTATTTTTTTTCTGTGGGGAAAATTACATTCACAATGAATAGGTAAGAGGGAAAAATATAAATCGTACATTCTATAAGCTAATTGTTATTGACTAGTGTAGGTAAAAATAGAATTACGTAATGGATGATGTATAGACCTGTGGTCTAGTGTGTATTTATGTTTATTGGGTATAAAGTGTGTAGCTGATAATTTCGAGACAGATTTAAATTCGACTACTAAAATTCATAACCATATACTGTAGTAGTATGTCAATTTGACTATAATTTTTCGTTTGATACCTTACAAATGGTACAATAACAATTTAAGGGCAGTTACTCATGATTAATTGAACAAAAGAAAAATAAAAAATACAAATTAAAAATATGAATCAATTATACATTTCAACGAGCTAAATACAATTTTATAATATTCTAAAAAAATAAAAGTAAATCGAACCATAGATAAATTTCGACCAAGAATAAAAAAGTTATTGAAATGAAAGGGAAGCATTTCGAACAATCTTTTCTTTTAATAATTTTAATTGAATTTTACATTAAAAATTATTTTTAGATAATAAAAGAAAATATTAAAAAGGTTTAATAATTTTTGCAGGTTAAGTAGAAAAATCATACTCTTTCGTTGAATGTTGATAGAATTTTGAATTATTTGATATTTTAGTCTGAAAACTTGTTTCCATATAGACAAATACATCTGTTTTATTGCGTAGAAGTTTTATTAAAAATTAAATGACTGAAATTTAGGGTATGTGCGGTCATACGGGTAAATTTCCCGATCGTACAGAGCAGGATAAATTAGGTACATGATCGATTAATTGTTACGCTATTTCTGTCATCATATAATCAAAATAATTATAAAACTCGTTAAAAACTTTTGTAAAAACGGTTTTGGTCGACACTGGGTTCAACTGGGGTTGGGGTGTTAAAATAAAAATAAAAATAAAAAAACAAAGTTTGGAGTACTACATTCGGAGGAATTGAGTGACTAAGCGGGGGATATAAGTCTGAAATTGACAATAAGTTTTTCGTAAGCACTTTGCTTTTTTTATTTTATTTTATTTTTTATTTTTATTTTTTTAAAGATTGCTTGTCACACTACTTAGAACAAAAACTAAAAAAAGTTGAAACAAAACGGAGGGACGGCATGTTCCTCATATACATTACAATAATTACCAAAATCGTTACAAACAATTGTAAAAACGGTTTTGTGACAATTAATGAATTACATAACTATATATCTATATACATAACAATGCATGAAAAGGGAAAGACAAATCAGTGAATTTCCGTCTTACAAACAAAGAAAAAAGGTTAAACTAAAGACGCAAATCGGTCAATTCAGGTTGAATTTTTAATTCTCTTTTACAACAAAAAAAAGGTTGAATTAAATTCTCTTGAACAACAAAAAAAAGGTTGAATTAAATTCTTAAATTACATTTTCTTAAATTACAAGGAAAAAGTTGAATTCAATTGACTGCATTGAAAACTAACTTGGGGCTCGAAATAAAAATGACTTGGAATAAATCTCTCTGACGGAATAAATCTCTCTGACTTGAAATAAATCTCTCTGACTTGAAATAAATCTCTCTGACTTGAAATAAATCTCTCTGACTTGAAATAAATCTCTGACTTCAAGTAAAACTCTCTGACTTCAAATAAAACTGAAATCTCGGGGGCGGTCGTCCCTCTTGGATGCAACCTATTGAAACTGAAAACTGATTTGCAACTTATTTGCAAATAAAACTGACTCGAAACTACTTCGAGTATCTTTATAAATCTCTCTGACTTGAACTCTTATCAAGTAGTCTGAACTGTAAATGAAACTAAACTGTCTAACTTGAGCGCTTGTCAAGTATCTTGAAACTTAAACTGTCTAACTTGAACGCTTGTCAAGTATCTCTCTAAATCTATAAACTCTCTCTCTCTTCATTTGCAAGTCAATTCAATTCAGTAATTGAAAAAAAATTTGCAAACAAAAAATAAAAAAAAAGGTAAACAACATTTCACTCTAATGTACGGGAAGGTACATAAGAGAAAATTATTCTATACTGAATATAACAGTGAAAATAACTGAAATTCTCTCTCTGAATTTAACTCTGTTACAATTAACTTTGTTACAATTAACTTTGTTACAATTAACTCTGTTACAATTAACTCTGTGTTACAATTTCTATTTCACTAAAAAAAAATGTATCACTGGTGTCTGAAATGTTCACTGTGTTTTGTGTTGAATTCTGGCTCCATACTAAATATTAATTGTTAATAATAATGACTTTTCAAATGTTTAGAAATTATTTTTTTTAAAAAAGTTTTGTACTTAACAAGATTCCTACGGCGAAATCCTTAGAGGTGTGTCCTGAAGACGTGTCTGGCTGGCCACTTGTTCCTAGATGAAAAGTAGGCGTGAAGAACTTGGAGTCGTAACGCACCGGTTCAAGGGTGGATGTGACGAACTAGAAGTCGTGACACGCCGGTCAACTGGGTGTTGGTTCTGGTTCCAGAGTGTGGAAGACGAAGAATCCTGGAGTCGTGAAGATCCTGGTCAAAGGGTCGCCAGTTTTTGTTTATCCTGGCTATAGGGTCGCAAACTTGTTAACCCCCCTTTATGGCCCTGAGTCGGTTCGGATTCGACGGGGGATTCTGGTTAGGAGGCTGCAACGGATGTTTCTTCTTTATACTTTTCTATAATTCTTTTCTCTCGCTTTTATGGGGTCGACACTCTGTTAATTCTTTTCTTTCAATAATTCTCGGATCCTTTCCCTTGTACTAAAATTATCGACTTTTCTGACTAAGTTCTGAAGCGAGCACGGCTCGAAGGAAAAAGATAAAAACTTCTTTTACTGTGGTTTACTTCTTAAAAATTACAGTTGGTACTCTGAATTACAAGGGGTAGAGGTTCGACCTCTTTCGACCGTGGCTCAGGCCGGAATCTAAAAATACTTAAGTTAAGGAGGCAAGGGGCCTCTGCCCCCTCCTAATGAGGTGCTAATCTGAAGTACAATGATGAAGTGCTAATCAGAAGTCTAATGCAGAAGTGCAATAAATGAAGTCCTATAATGAAGTGAAGTATTTTACAAATATACGTATAATATAACTTAAATGTTTGGGGGAGAACAGTTGAAGGTTAAATTTCCCCCCTTTTTTTTAAACACATGATCAGATGTTTTTTTGAAAGATTTCAACTAAAAACAATAAAAAAATATAAGAATAAAAATGAACAACTATCGCTGATTCTACATTCCTGAAAGCGATATAATTTCGTATTAGCACATAAGCACAATTTTGAGTACATGACTGAGTACGTATTAATTTTGGTTCATTACAATTACGATTACAATTACCAATTAATTCATATTCACTTATTATTGTTTTAATTACAATTCCATTAAAGTACATTCTTACATGATAAATTAAATCATTACATTTAATTACAATTTTAGCAAATTGTTAATTGACATATCTACTACTGAAATAATCTAAATAGGTGATACCATTGATATAATGAAGGGGAGTTAACCGTTGTTCTATAATTTAAAGGGGATTAACAACAATGTTATATATTTATAGTTAACAATAATTACGCCAAATTATGTTAAATAATATTAGAACCTGGTTGGTTATCAGAGTTTGAAAGTCTAATTAGCCAGCGATGAGGAAAGCGGAGGAAAATACGATATTTTTTAATTGGAAGTACACGGATATTTATGATAACGTAATACATAAGTAATACAGAATTTGAATGACAGTTAGGTGGAAATAGTAAGTACAAGTAATGAGAACGGGGATAACTATGTGACGTAAGCCGATAACGAACTAGTGGCCAGGCAGAGAAACAATACAGTATATTATAATAACATAACACATAATATAACATAACACATGATAATGGTATAAATTCGAATCAAAGCGAAAGGAGACTTTTTAACTTTGAGCGTTCGAATTCTGCTGTGATGAGCGGAATTTCGATAATTTAATCTCAGCATTTTTGAATATCTTGCGAGGGTTGAACGCACTTGAAAGTAAAAATGAAAAAAAATAATACGAGAACGTTTTTTCGCGTTCTCGAACGAAACTTCGCGCCTCACAAATTGACACGAGTAAAGATGATTATTTAATAAAAATTACATACGGTAATGGTCAAGCTAAAATATGGACGTATGGGGGCGGGGATGAGATGCAAGACAATTCATAATTAATTATAATAACTTTTATAACAAATGGAAAATGGATAATGGATACGACTAAACCATAGAAAGGGTTGATCGTAGGGTTGTGACATGAACAAAAATAGGAAGCTACAAGTAAAATTATTATCCAAACTCGCGTTAAGCGATTTTGGTTCTTATGTAAAAATGGACAATGAATTCATATAATGATGGTGTAGGAATTGTTCATTGTTCACTTTTACATATATATATACATATATATATACATATATATATATATATACATATATACATATACATATATATATACTATATACATATATATATATATATATATATATATATATATATATATATATATATATATATATATATATATGTGTGTATATATATATATATAAATATATATATATGTATATACATATATATATGTATAGCCCACTTCACCTTTTAGCCAATTGCAGCGGCGCCCTTTCTCGCCGACTGGTGACGTCAGCGGATATACACTTATAGACGAAAAGGGTTTGTCTTGGTGTTGCCTATCACCCATTACAATTTGTACAGAAAGTTTTCAAACACCCTGTATATGTTTATATATATATATAATTTAGGGTGACAATAAAAATCGAAAGTTGGAGTTTTTTACTGGCCATTTGTTCAATGCTGCCACTACATGAGAAAACAATGTGCTGTAAATATTAGGTCATTCAGATAATATTTAAGGGTGTCTCAAGTGAGGTAAATAATTCTCCTTATAACACAAATTAATTGTTCATTACGTAGTAAAAATAAATAATTTTTTTTTAATTAATGTACATAAACGTTAGTTTTAGTTCATAAAGTTTAAGTGCAGGCGTACTCCAATCGTAATAAGTAATTAAAAAAATATTAATGAATAAGGAGAATTATTTACCTCACTTGAGACACCCTTAAATATTATCTGAATGACCTAATATTTACAGTACATTGTTTTCCCATGTAGTAGCAGCATTGACCAAATGGCCAATAAAAAACTCCGACTTTCGATTTTTATTGTCACCCTAATATATATATATATATATATATATATATATATATATATATATATATATATATATATAATATATATATATATATATATACCGTATTTTCAGGCATATAAGGCGCACGAGCATATAAGACGCACCCCAATTTTGGCAGGCATATTCTTGAAAAAAAATTAAAAAATACAGTACTTGCTCGGCCTCTTGTTTTCGCCAGTCACGTACCATTTTCTCTGTAGGGGCCGGCCCAAAATGCCTTGCAGCAGCTCGGTTGCCATTTTCCTTTGCAAATTTTATCACTTGTAATTTATATCCAATTGTGTAGGCATGCCTTCTCTTTGACTCCATTATAATAGGGTATTGGTAATCTGAAAATTGTAAACTTGAATAACTGTTCAACCAACTGTAGAATGTTTGTGTCAGAGAGAGGGACAGAAGTATCATAACGGTAAATCAGTAATCATATTTGTCCTTAGACAGATATGAATACTGTGTTGTATGCTACTTCATGCCCCTCTCAGTGAAACAAATATTCCACTGTAAGTTAAACAGTTTTATGGAGAAGATCTTTCTTACTCAAACAAGCTCCGGTTTCAAAATGATGAAGCCATTAGTGAGCCAGACGCTGACTGCTTATGCGCACAGCGCAGATGAAAGTGGTGGGACCTTGCTCAGCCTAGCCTGTTGTCTGCCCCACCAACCACCAAAACAAACATGGCTGCCTGTTGTTTACAGTAATAATGTCAACGATTTGTATAAAATAGACAACATGCTCAAACGAGTGGTGTGTCGGACAAGGGCTAATGACCCTCATACTTTACGATTATTTACAACTGTTGAAGCTGGTTTGCTTATTACGTAATCTATAAATTATAATTTATATTAGTTACTAATCACTCTAAAGTAATCTGGGAACCAGTTTTGTAGGGGAGGTGTTTGGAGTTCAGTTTATCGATACCGCAGCACCGAAACCACCACTTGCCGGTAACCAAAAGCCTACCCATGATCCTGACATTGAGCATATAAGGCGCGGGGTGATTTTCTGAGACTTTTTTGGGGGAAAAATACCGCGCCTTATATGCCGGAAAATACGGTATATATATGTATATATATATATATATATATATATATATATATATATATATATATATATATATATATATACAGTATATATATATTATATATATGTATATATATATACAGGGCGTCCCCAAAAAATGTATACACACTTTAAATAATTATAAAGGCAGTGTTTATTAAAATACATTTCATTTTCAAAATGTAATAGAATCTACAGACATTATTTAATTGTTTTGTCAACGCCTGTTTTCAAACTGACGTCCGTTCTGGTCCAGGCACTGCTGATAACGCGAAGCAATGGAATCGCAAACATCACGAAACATTTCGTTTGGTATTTGTGTGCATTCTCGTTCAATGGCTGCTCTCAATTCAGCGACTGTTGCAGGTTTTATAGCGTAGACTTTGTCTTTTAAGTATCCCCATAAAAAAAAGTCTAGTGGTGTGAGGTCTGGTGAACGCGGAGGGTATTCTACGAAACCCCTTCGTCCAATCCACATCCACATCGTGCCAAGTACCACTCGCAATACTCCACTCTTCGGTCCGGATCATCTTCATTAATAGCATGGACTAATCTTGGAATGTAACTTTTCCATTGACAGCGCTTCAAAATGCGTTGGACAGACGATTCTGAAATTCCTACCTCACGACTCGCTTGCCGCACATATTTTCTTGGACTTTGGTGATACGTTTCCAGTACTCTTTCTTGCTTTGTGGGGCTTGTCGATGTCCGTGGTCTTCCGGAACGCTTCTTGTGGACATTCTGAACAGTTCCATCGGCTTCAAACTTATCTCTAATTCGAGTGATGGTAAGTCGCGTTGGTGGATCTGTTTGAAACTCCCTCCTAAACTGTCATTGCACTTCAACTGCGTTTTCACACTTCCAGTAGCATTTAGAATGAATTTCCTTTGTTCAAAGCTTAGTCTGACTGCCATTATTAATTCTAATGGGTTTAACTTGGAAAGAAAGAAACATCAATTGAGCTATCAGCTGTTAAAGTGTGTATACATTTTTTGGGACGCCCTGTATATATATATATATATATATATAATATATATATATATATATATATATATATATATATATATATGATATATATATGCACTAAAATCACAAAATAACACGTGATCTTATTAATAAGCAAACAACCACAGGGAAAAGGAAACACGAAGTCCGAGCGCTTTCGTGATATATTCACATTATCAAGGAGGAACAGAAAATAGACGGAGATTACAAAGTAAATGAGTTAACTAGGCAAGCAAAAAATTCACAATCGGCACCTCAAATTAAAGGCCTTAAAGCCCTCTAAAGATTTTTTCAATTGATAACATAATCTGTAGGCTGCTAAATTACTAAATATAAAAGAAGTATATAGATGAAATTAGACAAAAAACCAATACAGAGAACAAAAATTATTATAATGGTTATTAACACTAATATTTCATTAAAGCAGGCAATTAAGTAGCAAGAATTTAATGAAAACAAATAGATAACATAGATAACAAATAGATAACATAATCTGTAGGCTGCTAAATTACTAAATATAAAAGAACTATATAGATGAAATTAGACAAAAAAACCAGTACAGAAAACAAAAATTATTATAATGGTTATTAACACTAATATTTAATTAAAGCAGGAAATTAAGTGGCAAGAATTAATGAAAAACAAAGGGAATGGTGCCATCGTCTTACAGAATATTACACCAATTTCTACAAACAGTTTGGAGAAATGTTTTCCCAAAAGCAACCCAGTTGAAAAGTCCAATAAACCCCCCAGCAACCAAAGATTATACACGAAAGAAATATTACAATTAAAATAGACACATAAGAATGTTGACAGTTCTTAAAATAATATTTATTTATTTAACCAGGGCAAACCATTATATATATATATACAGGGTGGGCCGAAAGTCTGGATCCATAGGAAAATATTTATTTTAATACATAAATTACAACAAATGGTAAATGCTTAAAATGAATATCAACTTTAACTCGTAAATGCGTATCCGTGATACTGTACAGTGGTTCGTACTCCAGTATAAACAACAAATTATAACAAATGCTCAAATTGGCGGCCTCTGACATCGAGACACTTAGGGATGGAATTTATGATTTTTAATAATTCTTCGAATGGACGTTCTCGGGATGCGTGTTTCATTTGATAATCTTCTTGTTGACTTTACTGGACTATTCGTTAAAGTTTCACATACCATTGCAGAGGTATTTTCATCAGTTGCAGTTTTTGGACGACCAGAACGCCGTCGATCATGTACACTTCCTGTTTCTTTGAACGTTTAAACAACTTGCCAACAGTCGCATGTGTTACTGGATGCTTATCAGATGATTTCTATTGAATTCGGTAGCAACTTCTCTGTGTGTAGCGCCCTGTCTTGCGTACATGAGCACAAGTTCTACCCGGTCTTCTGTTATTAGATTCGAAGCCATTTCTGGGCTGAAATAAAAAAGTATTTGAGTATTTATACTGGAGTACGAACTACTGTACAGTATCACGGATACGCATTTACGAGTTAAAGTTGATAATCATTTTAAGTATTTACCATTTGTTGTAATTTATGTATTAAAATAAATATTTTCCTATGGATCCAGACTTTCGGCCCACCCTGTATATATACATACATACACACGCATATATATATATATATATATATATATATATATATATATATATTATATATATGCTAAACCCTCCATCTATGGCCTCGGGCTGTTTGAAGTTGACGGGGGTTCTGGTTAGGTGGCAGCAACGGATTTGTTCTCTGGAATATCTGGTACCGTATAGGGATTCGGAGAAGTTTATCTAATGCTACTCTCCGATTTCTTCTTGTAGTGGATCGGAGGATTCTGTGGAGCTTACTAAATTCCCTGAAGGTTCCCCGATTCTTCTTGTAACGTATCGGGAAATTATTTTTCTCTATTTAAGACTATGTTCTCTGAAGAGAGCAAGGCTCGACGAAGAAGACAAAGATATTCTCTTCCTGTAGTTTACTGCTAAAATGTTACAGGTAATGCTCAGCCTCCAAGTCAGATCAGACAATCAGAATGAATATTTGAAAAATCGTTCAGCTTTATATACTGAATTTTTGGTGACATCATTATTATTTAATGCTGACTTGTTTTTTTTTTTATTCTCAATAAGCTGTATTATTTTGCAAAATATTTGAAGATAAGGTAAATATTTTAGCTGTAGCAATGTCTATAAAGATAAGCAAGATATTTGAAGATGAAGCCCTATTTTTTTATTTTAAACAGCATATTGACAGATCTGATGTTATCAAGATCTGATGAGTTAACTAAAAATGGAAATTGAAATACGCATTTTATTATGAATTACAATTAAACATGCATATGAGCAAAAATTAAATGCTTAAGATTTAAAATTAAATTTTAAGGAAGACATGACTTCATCTTTTACAACGAAGAGAGAATGTATACAGAAAATGAACATTGCAGAATTTAACAAGATAACATTATTAAGCTAAATCTAAAAAAATTATTAAGTAATTTAAAAAGAAATAATTCACCACTTACTCAGCAGAAATCAAATAGAAAGTGAATCAAAAATTGTATCCAACTTCATCATCGTTATAGGAATTTGGACTCTCTAGGTAAAAATGAATATAAGAATATAAATATATAAGACTATGAGGATTATATAAATATAAGGATTATATAAATATTAGGATTATACAAATATTAGGATTATATGAATATAAGGATTATATAAATAAAAGAATTAGATGAATACAAGGGTTATATAAATATACGAATTATATAAATATATGAATTATACGAATGAATATAAGAATTATACGAATGAATATAAGAATTATATGAATGAATATAAAAATATAGGAATATAAGAATTATTCATTGTTCATTTTTACAGGGCTCTCTTCTCTAGAATGTTATTAATAAAATAATATAACATCCTATCTAATTCTAACTAGATGATAACTAATCGTTTTTATAATACAGATTTATATACACAACATAAGTCGGGGTGGTTAAGTCTAGTTCAGGCATTATGGGGACACACTCTTGGCGTGCATCAGTAGTTTGACATAGTACATTGTTTTTTTCTTTGCCATTGCGAGAATAGTCTAGTCTTTTCATTACAAATATACCGAGGATAATAGCACACACAATGATAATACTGACGGAAGATGTTGGTAAATAATTGTAACTGGTTACAGTATTTGTAAAAGGTTATTCTGGTTATTATTTGAAATTTTTTTTTTAAAACGACTCAATTCATCATTCCATTTAGGGGCATAAGGTCCAGGTAGGATGGTCACCGGTTTCATGGCGAAATTCAAGATTTTTATAGGAGGTTTGAATTTAGTTTCAGACAGAAAGGGGTACGGGTTGTTAATTGTAATCTCAACATTATAAGGGGAACAATTTTATTCATATCTACGGCTTAAATTATAAGGAACTGTTGGTGGTCGTGTAGATGTTTGTTGTCGTGTAGATGTTTGTGTTTGTATACGGGGTGTCGGCCTCGCTTAGGTGGGAGTGGGGGTCGAACATTAAGCTCGGATTCTGAGTGTGTTCGTTTTTTTGTGAAGGTTCTAGTTCACGTGGTTGATGCATTTACGGCCGGTATGTAGAGTCCGTGCGTCGATTATCAATGGGTGAGGGTGGTGACGGAGGAGATGGTGGAGTTGGAGGAGATGGTGGAGTTCCACTGAGTGATCCTCTAGAAGGGGTTTCTCCAAGGTCTGGTTCCGATGGGACTCTCGGTTCTCGGACCTCTTCTTGTTCAGAAATTGGCTCGAGTACTGGTGGTATTACGAGGTACCAATCTTCGTCACGGGTAGCGGTTTCTGCGGTGACCACTTCGGTTTTGTGGTCCCTGCTGAATGTGTTAATACCTTGATCTTTTGAAGGATAGGGGGCTCGAACGCCTGGCAGATGTTTTTTGGGAAGATGTTGTGCGGCAGCTATCTTCAAATTATCAGCGTGAATGATCTTTAGTTTGGAATGATCTCGGAGGTCGAGGATTTCGTAACGGTTCTTTCTGAAGTTTTTCATAATCCTATATGGGCCATCTCATTTTGGGTATAATTTGCGATGAGAACTTGGCGGTTTCACGCTCTTTATGTAACATCGCATAACGACGATTATAGTCCTTTGACAGGGATGACGCCTATGTTGTTCTTGCTCCATCTGTTGGTTTCGTTGGTAGAGGGCATATCGGATTATGTCAAAAATATTTAAAGATCGTACAACTAGTTGCTGATTTGCTTCGGCCATCTCAGAAGGTGTTTGAACTGCCAGGTCGATTTGGTCAAGCAAATCGAAAGGTAGCCGTTCAGGGGTGTCTCAGATGGACACGTTATAGCCGTTGTTGATGGCTGTTTGTACCATGGAGAGGGAATCATCCCATGTACAGGAGGATGCACCCACAACATGGCGGAGGGCTTCTAAGAACTTCCGATTTTATCTTTTTCACTAAACAGTTTGCCTGCGGATGGTATGCCACAATGTGTTTTAAATTTTACACATACTACAGAGTGACTCGAACAGTTTGAAGCGAAACTAAGGGCGTTATCCGAAATTAGGATGGAAGGAGTAGTATGGTTTTGGATGAAGCGTTCCAACGATGGCTCTTGGCACAATTTCCGAGGTCTGGTTTGGAATGGTGACTACTTCGCGGTAACGCGAGAAGTGCCGCAAACTCAATGATGTACTGGTTTCGCTTTGATGTTTTGGGGAATGGTCCTAGTATGTCCATTCCAGTTCTTTGCCAGGGCCGTTGGCATACTGGATATTTATGCATGGGAGCTGTGGATGGTACGTTGCCTTTATGTTTTAAAGTTTTAAACAAGACGGGCATTCAGCGATGTATTCATGTACCTTTTTGTTCATTTCAGGAAAATGGTATCGCTCCAAAAGACTCTTGATGGTGCGACCCTGCCCCATGTGGCCACACAAAGATGAGTCGTGACAAAGTCCGATGGCTATATCTAAGAAATCCTTTGGCATTTCCACGAGATCGTTTCCATCTTCGTTCCTAAAATGTATGAGCCCATCTTTTAGATTGTATTGTTCTTTTACGTTCGATGGTTCCTTTTGTTCCAGGCGAGCCCGAAGGTTCTGGGTGTGTTGGTCCTGTTGTTGGGAGTATTGCAGACATTCGTAGTCGAACACAGGAAGAGTTTCTATCTTATTCACTTGGGTGTCGGGCTTGAGTCTCGACAATCGGTCTGGAATAACTTGAAATTTTCCCGGTTTGTATACGATTTTTGCCGCAAAGTCCTGAATCAGTAGAGCCCATCTACTCAACCGTCCTTCAAGTAGCTTTTCCTTGAAGAGATACGTGAGTGACTTATGGTCAGTTTTGATGGTTACATAGTAGCCGTAAACAATATTTCGGAATTTTTTCAAAGCCTAATATACCGCTAGGGCCTCTTGGTCCGTAGTGGGATAATTCCGTTGTGGTCCAGAGAGAAGCTGACTGGCAAAAGCAATGGGTAATTCCACACCATCTACGTCCTGTAATAGGACGGTTCCTAGTCCATCGGAGGAAGCATCTGTGGCTATGACAAAGGGTTTGGTGTAATCGGGATATTGGAGGATGTGATGGCAAGTTAGTTTACCGATTAAAGTTTCAAAAGCATGTTGGTGATCAGATTCCCAATTAAATTTAGCATTTTTCCGGAACAAATTGGTAATGGGTTTAGCAATGTTCGAAAATTGGGGGATAAAATTTCTATAGAATCCGACAAACCCAATAAATGCACGAGCGGCGTCGATGGTTTTAGGTACAGGGTACCTTTCCAGTGCTTCAAGTTTGGCTGGATCAAGTTTAATTCCAGTGAATGACAGTAGAAATCCTAAGTATACCAGGGATTCCTGTAAAAAGTTGCACTTTGGAAGTTTCAGTTTAAGGTGTGCTTTTCTGAAGGGTGACAGCACATTCTGAAGACGTTGAAAGTGTGTTTTTATATCCGAACTATAAAAGATAATATGGTCAAGATAGACCAGAGCTTCGACACCTAATAAGTCTGAAAGGACTATATACATCACCCTAGCGAAATTAGCAGGCCCATTTCGAACTCCGAAAGGTAAAACCTGGAATTCGTAATGGCCTCGGTTAGTGGAGAAAACAGTTAATGCCCAAGATTCGGTACTGACCTCCATTTGCCAATAACGGGATGCTAAATCGAGGGATGAAAAGAAGTTAGTTCTCCCTACGTTCAGAATTGCTTCCCGCATGTTTGGAATAGGGAAACGGTCTCGGGGGTAATGTGGTTTTGGCGTCTAAAATCTTTACAAGGACGAAATGTTCCTTCCTTTTTTGAAACAAGAATCATAGAAGCGGATTCAGGAACTAGCTGAAGGCCGAATGACATCCTGCTCCAACATGTCCTTGAGGTGTTCCGCAATAGTTACTAATTAGGAATGTGGAACCCTATAGGGAAGAATGAAGATGGGTTTGGAATTGGGTTCCAGCTTGATTTCGGATGGGACTAAATTAGTTTGGCCCAGAGGATCTCCTTTTAGGGCAATCACATCCCTATTTCTTATCGGGAAATCGAGAAGTGATTCCAGTAGTTCTTTCTTCTTTCTTCCATTTAGTTTGGAAGACAGCTTGCTTCTAATGTGGCCAAAGGTTGTGCAAGTGTTATTTCTTTGAAAAATTCTAATATGTCTTTTAAAATTTCTTTTGGGTTAATAAACCTTTCAGCTTCCCTAATCTTTATGTCATCATCTGTGATGTTTTCGTGTAAGAAATGTTGTTCTAGAGACTAAATCCAAGATTTTACGCACGGTTCAACGAAGTTATTTTCTATGGTTCCCTTAAAAATTAGGATAGTTTGGGGAAGGTTCACAAGTCTACCTAAGTTAATGCATGCTGGGGCAGCGGTTTGAGACATGTTGGCTTGTGCTTGATCTGAAGTTTGTGTGTTTGGAAATATGTTTGAAGGGCGCGGGGTAGGTGGAAAAATGGGTGTTGGGGAATTTTCAATGTCAGAAAGCGCACCGTCTGAATCGCTCATATGTGAAGGTACTGTTAATATATTCTAATTTGGGCTGCTTGACCGATCTCGATCTATGGAATGATCACTTGAGTGGCTTTCCTAACTACGCTAGCTAAGAAATGCACAAATAAATGGACAACAATTTGCCTAACTAGTAAAAATTTGAAAAAAAATTGTAAACAAAATAATAAAAAAATGTAAAAAAATTTCATTCGAATGTATGTAAACGTACGGTAATATTATGATTGTCACATTAAATAAAATTATTCTGTGCTAACTACGGTATAATAGTAGAAATAACTCGGTTTCAATAAAAAGAAATGTATCACTGGTGTATGGAATGTTCACTGTGTTTTTTGTTAATGCTGGCTTGATACTAATTGTTAACTGTAAATAATACTGACTTCTCAAATGTTTAGTAATTAATTTGAAAAAAGGATATGTACTTAATAAGATTCCTATGGCGAAATCCTTGAAGACGTGTCCTGAAGACGTGACTTGCTGGCCACTTGTTCCTGGACGAAGAATGGGCGTGGAGAACTTGGAGTCGTGACACACCTGTCGAATGATAGATATGAAGAACTAGAAGTCGTGACACGCCGGTCAACTGAATGTTGGCTCTAGTTCTAAAGTCTAGGAGACTGGATTTCTTCTTGTAGTGGATCGGAGGATTCTGTGGAGCTTACTAAATTCTCTGAAGGTTCCCCGATTGTTCTTGTAACGTATCGGGAAATTATTTTTCTCTATTTAAGACTAAGTTCTCTGAAGAGAGCAAGGCTCGAAGAAGAAGACAAAGATATTCTCTTACTGTAGTTTACTGCTAAAATGTTACAGGTAATGCTCAGCCTCTAAGTCAGATCAGTTAAAATCAACATTAGGGAAATTTTATGGGCTTATATACTGAAACTTTTACTGACATTATTATTGTTTAATGCTGATCTGTCTCAATAGGCTGATTTACTTTGAAAAATATTTAAAAACAAGGTAAATATTTTAGCTGTAGCAAAGTCTAGACTGAGAAGCAAGATATTTGAAGAGGCAGTCATATTTTTATTTTAAGCCGCATGTTTAACAGATCTGATGTTATCATGATCTGCCGAGTTAACTAAAAATGGAAATTGAAATATGCCTTTCATTATGAATTGCAAATAAACATGCCTATGAGCAAAAATTAAATGCTTAAGATTTAAAATTAAACGTTAAGGAAGACATGACTTCATCTTTTACAACGAAGAGAGAATGTATTCAGGAAATTTACATTGCAGAATTTAACAAGGTTACATTACACTGCCCAACAAAAAGTCATGTACAACATATTAAAATCACCACTCCACATCAAACTTGGGCTTATGAAGCAGTTTGTAAAAGCTTTGAATAAAGAAGGTGATTGCTTTAATTACATATGTGCAGCCTTTTCAGGTCTTAGTGATGAGAAGCTTAAAGCTGGTATATTCGATGGTCCCCAGATAAGAAAACTGATGAAAGATCCGCAGTTCGGTAACTCAATGACCGAAACGGAGGCAAGAGCTTGGAATGCTTTTGTGGCAGTAGTTAAGAACTTCCTAGGAAACAAAAAGTCTGAAAATTATAAAGATCTTGTAAAGGATTTACTTGTAAACTTTCAGCAGTTGGGTTGCAACATGAGCATTAAAGTTCACTATCTCAACAGTCATCTGGATAAATTTCCAGAAAATCTTGGTGATGTTAGTGAAGAGCGAGGTGAAAGGTTCCCTATCAAAGTATCATGGAAGAACGATACCAAGGAAGATGGGATACCCATATGATGGCTGACTACTGCTGGAGCCTGCAAAGAGATTGTCTTGACATCTCTCATTCTAGGAAGTCCTATAAGAGAAAATTTATCAGTACTGAAAAGTAAGAAAACAAGAAAAAGGCAATGTTAAGAAAACTGGTCCCGTGCTTGCTTTAATATGGATTAATTTTTGCTTATTTAAACACTTTTAATCACTTTATGTATCAATATTACCATTGTATATTAAAGTTCACTCCCTGCACAATTGTTTCCTTTTCCATGCTGATTCTGAGTATGTAAAAACTTATTTTTTGAAAAGAAAAAAAATTGGGCATAACCCTGCCAAAATGCGATATCTCCAAAATATCCGTATTTGATTGCTCGAAAACCTGACGTGATAGGCAAAAACTAAGGTGATTTTTTAAATCAGCACACCAAAGTTACCTAAAAACAGGTGTTAGAATTAAATCAGCAAAATAGGTGTTGGGCAGTGTTATTAAGCTAAATCTTAAAAAACGATTAAGTCATTTAAAAAGAAATAATTCACCAATTATTCAGCGGAAATAAAATAGAAAGCAAATCAAAAATTTCATCCAAAATCGTGTCAGCGTTATGCGACTTTGGACCCTATATGTCAGAATGAATATATGAATATAAATATACATAAGTATATAAGGATTATATAAATATACATAAGTATATAAGGATTATATAAATATACATAAGTATATAAGGATTATATAAATATACATAAGTATATAAGGATTATATAAATATACATAAGTATATAAGGATTATATAAATATACATAAGTATATAAGGATTTATATATACATAAGTATATAGTTATATAAATATACATAATATATAAGGATTATATAAATATACATAAGTATATAAGGATTATATAAATATACGAATTATACGAATGAACATTAGAATTATATGAATGAATATAAGAATTATATAAACGTAGGAATTATTTATCGGTCCTTTTTACACACACACACACACACACACACACACACACACACACACCACATTCATATATATATATATATATATATATATATATGATACACACATACCGTGCAAGAAACAAGGAACTCTTCTGGGTAAATTAAATTTTCCCAGAAGAGTTCCTTGTTCCATCTACGGTTTGTGTGTATCATGAAAGAGCCTCAGGGGACCATTCTGAGTACAAGCCCATATATATACACACTACATATATATATATATATATTATATATATATATATGTTAACCCCTCTGTCTATGGCCCGGGATGGTTCGAAGTCGACGGGGGTTCTAGTTAGGTGGCAGCAACGGATGTGTGACTTGCAGTAGTTTTCTTCTATATTACTCTCCGAGTTCTTCTATAGTGGCTCGGAGGATTCTGATAGACTTATTAAAAATGCTGAAGGTTCCGGACTCTTCTTATAGCGTATCCGGAAAGTTTAATGACTAAGTTCTTCTGAAGAGAGCAAGCTCGAAGGATAAGATAAAAACTATCTTTTACTGTAATTTACTGCTAAAATGTACAGGTAGTGCTCAGCCTCTGAATTAGCTTCTGAATGACAATGGAAGATTTTTACTGGGGTTTATATACCCAAAAACTGCTAACATCATTATTATTAAATGCTAAAAAGGCTGTATTATTTTTGCACAATATTCGAAAATAAAGTAAATTTTCAGCTGTGGTAAGGCTTGAACGAGTAAACAAAATATTTGAAGACGAAACCATATTTTTATCTTAAACCGCGACTTTTCAGATCTGATGTTATCATGATCTGCCAAGTTAACTAAAAGTGGAAATCGGACTATGCATCTTTACACTAAAATATGCATATGAGTAAAATTTTAAGGTTTAAGATGTACAATTTTAATGCTTAGGCAAGACATGATCTCATCTTTTATAACGAAAGAGAATGTATACAAAATATGAACATTGCAAAGCTTAAGCAGGATTCCTTATTAAGCGAAATCTAAAAAAATGATTATGAGATTTTAAAAAAACAACAGGTCACCAATTATTTAGCAAAGTAGAAAGCAAATCAAAAATTTTATCCAAACTCGCGTTGGGCGATTTTGGTCCTTATGTAAAAATGAATACACACACGTACATACATATGAGTATAGGCATTATATAAAGTTAAATATATAAGAATATACAGGATTATATAAATACATGAACCATATAACACATGAATTTTTAAAATGGATATTTTCTTGGATACTTTTTCTTAAAATGGATACAAGAACTATATAAATGAATACAAGAATTACATGAAGAATAAGATAATATAGGAATATGGGAATTATTTATGGTTCATTTTTACAGGGCTCTTCCCTCTAGAATGATATTAATATAATAATGTAACATCCTAACTAATGCTAACTAGATGATAACTATGGGTTTTATAATACAGATTTATATATACAACATAAGTCGGGTGGTTAAGTCTAGTTCACGTGGTCTGGGTACGCACTCTTGGTCGTGCATAAATAGTTTCATGTTCCGTGTCACTTGGTTTTTTTTGTTCCCAGAATGATCTTTTCACCACAAATATACCGAGGATAATAGCACATACAATAATGATACTAACGGCAGATGTTGAGAAAATGGTTACCGGTTGTAGTATTTGTAAGAGGTTATTTTGGTTATCATCCGAAATTTTAAACCGGCTCAATTGATCATTCCATTCAGGGGCATGTAGTTCGGGTAGGATGGTTACAGGTTTTATGGAGAGATTTAAGATCTCTATGACGGGTTTAAATTTAATTTGCGACGGGAATGGGTATGAGTTATTAAGGGTAACCTTGTACGGGTTGTATATTTGGAGGGCTTTTGAACGCAAGGAGCAACCAATTGGTAGCCGAATAACCATAGGGATTGTGATGAGGGAATAATTCGATGGACACTCGAGAGTAGCGGCAGTCCTGTTCGCGAAGAAACCCAGATGTCTGGTCCAATTCGTAGTTGGATGGTTTTAGGGGAATGAAATTTTTTAAATGAACATACGGGGCATGCCGGTCACGAATTAAATCGATAAAGCAAGACCTAGTAGTTGGAAGAATAACTGGTTTGAGTGGAGGGCAGACGAGTTGTTTATTTGGTTGCGGGAATCGGCAATGCCGGACGTCGCTATCTGACATCATAGAATAAGCTGATAGATCTTTGGTGAGGAAAAGGTAAGGTGGTACGGTGGGTAAATACAATCGATAGACATTAGAGTTGTTTTGGTAGGGTGTTGGGAAAGGGTGAAATTTATATACGTCATAAGTGAGGACATCGAAAAATGGTATAATTATGAGGTATGTGTAGGGGCGTGGTCCATGTACAGTCCAGGTGTATTCTAGAAATTGAGGGTAATTAGTGTGGTTGAGTGGGAATATGGGTGATAATTTTAATTGTGACTGGGCGGTGTGAATCAAGGACTGAAGTATTTCCCATGGTATTAGGGTGGAAAGAGTGATTTTTCCATGGGCTAGCTGGGTTGCACGCAAAACCTTGGAATGAATCGTAGTTATTCGTTGTAAGTATTTATCGATTAGGGTTACTTGTAGGTTCATTATCTCTATTAATTCTAGATATCTTTTGTGTTCTTTGTATTGAGCTAACATGGATTCAGGTATGTGAATCTGTCCGAAAGGGAGTGGAGGAAGCGATTGTTTTCGTGTAATGACCTAATAGTTTGTTCTAACATGTGTCCATTATATTGTCGATTTCGCGCGAAGAGATTCAATTTAAGTTCAATTCTTTTAATATCTTCTTCGGTTGCTAATCCGAATAAACCTTTGAACAGTTTCCCTCCTATATCTATCAGTCCCCTTTTACTTCTTTGGTTAAAGTTTTCTGAATTTTTAGTTTCAGTTTGTATCCATGGTAAGGCTAATATTTCTGATAGGGCGCGTGCTGTAGTTTGAATATTTTCGAGGGTATTTTCTAACAGAACGCGACTAATCTGATCTTTTCCTTGGAAAGAATTCTGGACTTTACTTTCAAACGTTTTTAATTGGGTTTGTATCTGAAGGAGATTGATTTTAATTCTAGCAGGGGGTTGCAAATTTATATAAAGGTCTGCGTGCCCTTTCCAAAATTTACCTTCTGCAAGTTTTTCTATAACAACTCCGGTAGAAATTTTAATGCTAGGTACAAGAGTAAATAATTTGGAAAATTATAAGGGGGACAATTTTATTCATTTCTACGCCTTAGGTTATACGGAGCTGGGGGTGGTGGTGGATACTTGTGTTTGTGGGCGAAGGGGTCGGCCTCGTTTTGGTGGCAATGGGGGTCGACCGTTGAGCTCGGATTCTGAGCGGGTTCGTTTCTTATGTGAAGGTTCTAGTTCACGTGGGTGATGCATTTGCGGGCGGTATGTAGGGTCCGTGCGTCGATCATCAATCGGTGAGGGTGGTGACAGAGGAGATGGTGGAGTTGGAGGAGATGGTGGAGTTCCACTGAGTGATCCTCTCGAAGGGGTTTCTCCAGGGTCTGGGTCCGATGGGACGCTTGGCTCTGGGGCCTCCTCTTGTTCAGAGATTGCCTCGAGTACTGGTGGTATTACGAGGTACCAATCTTCGTCATGGGTAGCGGTTCCCGCGGTGACCACTTCAGTTTTTTGATCCCTGCCCGATTTGTTAATATCTTGACCTTTTGAAGGATAGGCGGCTCGAACGCCTGGCAGCTGTTTTTTGGGAAGGTGTTGTTCGGAAGCTATCTTCAAATTGTCAGCGTGAATGATCTTTAGTTTGGAATGATCCCGGAGGTCGAGGATTTCATAACGATTTTTTCCGAGGTTTTTCATAATCCTATATGGGCCATCCCATTTTGGGTATAATTTGCGATGAGCACCTGGCGGTTTCACGCTCTTCAGATAACATCGCATACCGACGATTATAGTCCGTTGACGGGGATGACGCCTATG
This sequence comes from Bathynomus jamesi, assembly GCA_023014485.1. Classification (NCBI taxonomy): domain Eukaryota; kingdom Metazoa; phylum Arthropoda; class Malacostraca; order Isopoda; family Cirolanidae; genus Bathynomus; species Bathynomus jamesi. Next base: position 234,985 of record JAJOZX010005082.1, on the reverse strand, counting down.
TTGCTCTTGCTCCATCTGTTGGTTTCGTTGGTCGAGGGCATAGCGGATTATGTCAAAAATCTTGAAAGATCGTTCAGCTAGTTGCTGATTTGCTTCTGCCATTTCGGAAGATGTTAGAACTGCCGGGTCGGTTTGGTCGGGCAAATCAAAAGGTAGACGCTTGTCGTAGTGATAGAGGACGAAATGAGGGGTGTCCCCGATGGACACATTATAGCCATTGTTGATGGCTGTTTGTACCATGGGAAGGGAATCATCCCATGTACGGGAGGATGCATCGACAACGTGGCGCAGGGCTTCCAAGATCTTTCGATTGTGCCTTTCCACTAAGCCGTTTGCCTGCGGATGGTATGCCACAATGTGTGTATTTTTAATTTTACACATGTTACAGAGTGACTCGAACAGTTTGGAAGTGAAACTAAGGGCGTTATCCGAGATTAGGATGGAAGGAGTGGTATGATTTTGGATGACGCGTTCCACTAGGGCTCTTGCCACAGTTTCCGAGGTCTGGTCTGGAATGGCGGCTACTTCGCTGTAACGCGAGAAGTGGTCCGTAAACACAATGATGTACTGATTTCCCTTTGACGTTTTGGGAAATGGTCCCAGTATATCCATTCCAGTTCTTTGCCAGGGCCTTTGGCATACTGGATATTTATGCATCGGAGCTGTGGATGGTACGTTGCCCTTATGCTTTAAACACGACGGACATTCGGCGATGTATTCTTGTACCTTTCTGTTCATCTCGGGAAAGTGGTATCGCTCCAAAAGACTCTTGATGGTGCGATCCGGCCCCATGTGTCCATACAAAGGTGAGTCGTGACAAAGTCCAATGGCTATATCGACGAGATCCTTTGGTATCTCCACGAGGTCGTTTCCATCTTCGTTCCTGAAATGTACGAGCCCATCTTTGAGGTTGTACTGTTCTTTTACCTTCGATGGTTCCTTTTGTTCCAGGCGCGCCCGAAGGTTTTGGGTGTGTTGGTCCTGTTGTTGGGAGTATTGCAGACACTCGTAGTCGAACACAGGAAGAATTCCTATTTTATTCACTTGGGCGTCGGGCTTGAGTCTCGACAATCCGTCTGGAATAACTTGCAGTTTTCCCGGTTTGTATACGATTTTTGCTGCAAAGTCCTGAATCAACAGAGCCCATCTACTCAATCGTCCTTCAAGTAGCTTGTCCTTGAAGAGGTACGTGAGTGGCTTATGATCAGTCTTGATGGTTACATCGTAGCCATAGACGATATTTCGGAATTTTTTCAAAGCCCAATATACCGCTAGGGCCTCTCGGTCCGTAGTGGAATAATTCCGTTGAGGTGCAGAGAGAAGTTGACTGGCATAAGCAATGGGTAATTCCACACCGTCTACGTCCTGTAACAGGACGGCTCCTAGTCCATAGGAGGAAGCATCTGTGGCTATGATGAAGGGTCTTGTGTAATCAGGATATTGTAAAATGGGATGACAGGTTAGTTTATTAATTAAAGTTTCAAAGGCATGTTGGTGATCGGATTCCCAGTTAAATTTCGAATTTTTCTGGAACAAATTAGTAATGGGTTTAGCAATATTTGAAAATTGGGGGATAAAGTTCCGATAGAATCCGACAAAACCAATAAATGCACGGGCGTCGTCGATGGTTTTGGGTACAGGGTACCTTTCCAGGGCTTCGAGTTTGGCTGGATCAGGTTTAATTCCTGTGGACGAGAGTAGGAATCCTAGGTATACCAGGGATTCTTGTAAAAAATTGCACTTTGCAAGCTTCAGTTTAAGGTGTGCTTTTCTCAAGTGTGATAGCACTTCTGAAGGCGTTGAAAAGTGTGTTTTTATGTCCGAACTGTAGACGATAATATCGTCAAGATAAACGAGAGCTTCGACACCTAATAGGTCGGAAAGGACTATATTCATCAACCTAGAGAAATTAGCAGGCCCATTTCGGACTCCGAAAGGTAAAACCTGGAATTCGTAATGGCCTCGGTTAGTGGAGAAAGCAGTCAATGCCCGAGATTCGGGACTGACCTCCATTTGCCAATAACCCGATGCTAAATCGAGGGATGAAAAAAGTTCGCTTTCCCTACGTTCAGAATTGTTTCCTGCATGTTTGGAATCGGGAAACGGTCTGGGATGGTAATGTTGTTCAGGCGTCTAAAATCTATACAAGGGCGAGATGTTCCGTCCTTTTTGGAGACGAGAATCATAGGAGCGGACCAGGGACTAGCTGAAGGCTGAATGACATCCTGCTCCAACATGTCCTTGATGTGTTCCTCAATAGTGACTAATTGGGAATGTGGAACCCGATAGGGAGGAATGAAAATGGGTTTGGAATTGGGTTCCAACTTGATTTCAAAAGGGACCAAATTAGTTCGGCCCAGAGGATCTCCTTTTAGGGCAATCACATCTCTATTTCTTATCAGGAAATCGAGAAGTGATTCCATTAGTTTGGGATCCTGTAAAGCTGGTGACTCCTGAAGGGAGTGCTCCAGACATTTCTTATATTCTTCTTTTAATACTGAAGGATTTAACTCTAAGGAACTGGAAACACGATTTATCATACTGATGGGGAAATCTGAATCTACTTCTACTGTGGAAACAGTTCCTATTTTCTGATTTGAAGTTAATTCTATAGGACTTTTTCCTTTGTTTAAACAAACAACAGGGATAGCTGAATTCTGACTCTGACTAAGGACTTGGGCAATAAGAACATCTCTTTTGAAATTACTTTTCTCTGTAATCAGAGTACGCTCTGACTCTAATAATTTTCCTTGACTGTTAACTACTTTTGCTAGGAAACAAATCTTCTCATAAGGTGCTACTGTTATATGCTCGGTAGGGCATATGAAAAATTGTGAATCTGATTCTGGTTCGGCGACTAAAATTTGCCTTATTGGCTGAACTGAAGCTGGCTGACTGGAAACTGGCTGACTGGAAACTGGCTGACTGGAAACTGGCTGACTGGAAACTGACTGACTGGAAACTGACTGACTGGAAACTGACTGACTGGAAACTGACTGTGTTGATCCAACTGGATTCAACAACTGGAACTGATTACCCTGGGGTCTGATTTCTGGAGCGGTTGTCCCTCTGGATACAACCGGCTGACTTGAACTGCTATCAAGTGGAGGGGGTTTCCTATTTCTTTCGGAAATCTGAACTGGACTAATTCTATTAGCATTAAGCTGTCTGTCATTCTCACGGAGATGGTGTGTCCTATTTCGACATTTTACTAACTTTCCAGCTGGGTAAATCTCCCATTGATTCCGGTTAAAAAAATCCATACCTAGTAGGATGTCTGTCTGAAAGGTGGCGACTGTGTCCACTATACAACATTTCGCGGGATATACCGCGTTTCCAACTTCTAAATATAACTCAATTTCTCCGTATGTATGTATGGGTGTGCCCGTAACTCCTCTGAGTTGGCAGGATGGTGCCTTAAGTTCATATTTGTAATTTGTATTCTCTAATAATTCTTCTACACATTGTTTCTTAATTAACGTCGCGTGTGCTCCTGTATCTAGGAGAGCAGTTAAATCTTGGTTATCAGTGCTACAATTTATTATTAAATCTAGGAGGTCCGCACCTATTATCCTGATGGGGAGTTTGTGTGCGTATCTGGGCTCATTACTGTAATTTAGGAGGGAGGAGGTTGAACTGCCGCCTCCAATGTAGGGTCTAAAAAAGGGCTCGAATGGTCTTCTATGGGAGGACCTGGGTCATATTCTACGGGATTATCATACGCTGGAGGGTGTTCTTGAAAACTGTACTCTGGGAAAATGATTCCTCCACGGGTACTTCTACGTACCGAACTAGTTGACCTTGCTGGTTGTACTGAGGTTTGTACATGGGTAAGAGTGTGGTTGACCCTGTGGTCGTAATCTATTGGGTTGGTGGTTCGACTGAGGCTGGGAATGGACTGGTTTCTGGGGATTGGATGACTTTTGGGATACGTTTTGGGAACGTGGGTGGTTTGGTTTCTGAAAGTGGGGTCTATACCCTGCAGGGGCTTTATCAGCACACTTTTGGCGATCGCCACGGCGATGACCATGTTCGTGACAGTGGGAGCAATAAGAGGGATAATTACACTGACTTATCATGTGCCCAAAGCTATCGCAGTTAAAACACTGTGGAGGAGGGCGTGTATTCTGGGTTTGGGGGGCTTGTTTCTGGGGTGGTGGTCCCTGCATTGGCCTCGATTTATAGGGTTGTTGTTGTTGTTGCTGTTGGTGTTGTGGCTGCTGCTGTTGAATGTAATGTACGGGGTTTCTCTACTCTTTCGGTAGTTTTGGTTTGCTAAATCGTGGTAATGTTCCCGTGTTTTGTTTATGGCTACACTTACAGGTTTGTCAACATTTAAAAACTCCTGAAACTTTTTTTTAGGTGCTCCGGGTAGGTTTTGGTAAATAGTTGTTGCTACTATTAGATTTCTTTGTTTCGAAGTGAAAGTTATGCCACATGCATTTTCTGCGGCACGGAGGGCTTCTCCTACAAGTTTATTTATGTGTTCGTGTAATAAAATTGTTTAAATCTTCGTGTTCCTCTTTCTTCCACTTAGCTTGGAAGACTGCTTCTAACGTGGCTAAGGGTTGTGCAAGTGTTATTTCTTTAAAAAATTCTAATAAGTTTTGTTTAAAATCGTCCCATGTTGTAGCTTCGCTAATTGATGGGACGTAGGTGACTGTGTCATGAGCATTCCCTTCTTTAGGGTCGATAAATCTTTTTGCTTCCCTAATTTTTATATCATCATCGGTAATGTTTTCGCGTAAGAAATGTTGCTCTAAAGATTCAATCCAAGGTCTTACGCGTGGTTCAACAAAGCGATTATCTATGGTCCCCTTAAAAATTAAAACAGTATGAGGAAGGTTTACTAGTCTGCCTAAGTTAATGTATGCTGGGGCGGGGGTTTGAGACTGAGACATATTGGCTTGTTCTGGACCTGTAGTTTGGGTGTTTGGGAGTATGTTTGAAGGGCGCGGGGTAGGTGGAAAAATGGGTGTAGGTAA